>CATIWR010273261.1:0-16676 GCA_949677035.1 Omphalea diandra
ATATATATATATATATATATATATATATATATATATATATAATTTAAAAATTTAGCCACCACCAAACACAATAATTCAGAATTACTTTTGTCACCCCTCCAAAGTAATATTCCAAAGCCCCCCTAATGGCACACTCTTTGGCCGACTGCCGACACTAGTGCTTCTTCATCATCCTCATCCTAATCCTCTCTTATTAATAAGGTCAGCCTCAAAAATCTTGTCACCATATCCAAATTATAATGATGAAGAAAAGAGAGGGAATGTTTCTTATTTTCCTATGCGCAAAGGATTGAGTTCAACTTAGTTTAATTAACTTTTATTAATTATATGAATTTAAAGTTCTATAGTGCTTTGATTATTTCTTTAAAGAATTTATTTATGACACATATCATTTTTCATTTTTCGAGAATCAGAAAATTAGCATTATAAAAAAAAAATAATCTCTATTGCATAGTTTTATTAATACACATAAAATAAATTTTAGAATTATGAGTGATTGATTAAACTCGATATACAATATAAAAATTATTTCTATAATCATCATAATTCTTGTTGTGGTACAATTTAATGGATAATTTAAATTCACTCATAATCTAAAATAATATTATCAAAATTTGCCAAAAATTGAAACTCAAAATTATTTTAAATTCAAAATAATATAACGCACTCTGATTCTCCAACCAGACCTATTATAAAATAAAATATCTGAGATTACCAGAAAATAATAGAGATTCTGACAAGGCTCTGTTGCCCTGTAAAAAAATTTTCAATTGTACTCTATCAGGAAAACACAATCGTAGACATAAGCCCACTTGTGAGCATATTATTACTTTATCAAGAAAGTATTGGCAATCCCAATTCATCCATACGAACTTTCTGTTCTTTGGTGCTAATCAAGTCCACTAGCTATTTCCACAGCTACAAATCTAACCCAAATTGCAAGTCCCTATATGCTTTCTGTTTAGCTATCTATATATATAATGTAATTTTTTTTAGAATAATGAAATTACTTTCATCATAAACAATATTTATAAACAAAAATTTATAAGTTAGAATGTCAACTTAAAATTGATTTTTAATACTAATAATGGGACATCGATTTGGCTTTAAAATAATGATTTTATTTTCACTGTAAATTTTTTAATGACCTTATATTTTTATTAATTATAAAAATTTCATCAAATATGTTACTATAGCGTGATGTAAAATAAATTTATATGATATTCAAAAATAAAATTTATATAATATTTAGAATGAGTCTGAGAAATGATATTATATCGATAATATATTATCATATAAAATATTATGTTGTAGTTAATTTTAAATTATCAAAATTTTTAAAAGAAAAATAAAAATTATCATGATAAAATAAATAAAAATAAATAAAATAAGATAAAATAATTTATTTTATTAAAAATCAATAAAAATTAAGTCTACTATTAATAGCTTTAAAATATCTTAAAATTATTTTTAAAGAAAAGAAAAAAAAAAGGGGCAGTCGTAATTTTTTAAAGTTGATTTGAAATTTAAGATATTTTTATAATGTAACTTTATTATAGGCTCGAAAGGCAATATTTCTACGAACGTGAACATGTGATGGTCCATCTTGCACATGCTAAAAAGCATAATATACACACATTATGTTTGATATAGGCATCAATCCATACTCCATTTTTTCACATATAAAAAGGTTTTGCCTGCCCATTTGGGTGTTCTTGTACTATTCTCGAGTGGCTACCAGCCCAAGCCAGTCCAATCAAGGTCACTTCTCAATTATCAGGTCCTCAGGAAAATTTCTAACCCCACTTCTGGAATTGGCATGACCTGGCTTGGTATTTTAAATGGTGCATCTGAAAATCTAAATGTCCACCATGCAATTTTTAGACCCTTTTCTTCCTTTGTGTATATCTTTAGTGGTTCATTTGTGGGTTTAACCAATCATAGTTAATTCAATCATCATCACTCGGACCTAATTTTATTGGTTTTCTCACACTCAACTTTCAATAAGCACAACTTTTGAAATCCAAGTCCCCTCATGCATTCACCAATATAAATTTATTATTACGTTTTTGGTTAGTAAATTAATAGTCTAAGTTTTCTTTGAACCGGATCATGGTTAGACTGATTTCTTAGGAGCCAGGACAAATTATTGATAGGAGTTCGGGATTAGTGGGGAGGGCAGACATAATTCTGAACAAATTTCATTATCGTCAATAATAAGATTTGACCCGAAATATTTTGATATCAAAGAATCACTTTTTAGTCACTAGGCTAGAGAATCATCTGCAATCAAACATTTATTATGTAATATAAAAAGTAAAGAGTTTAAATTAAGAATAAATTATTAAAAAATTTTAAAATCAAGTGTGATTTTTAAATACATTTTAATTTTATTTTTTATCAATAAAGTATATAAATTTAATTTTTCTTTTTAAATTTGTCATCCTATCAAATTTTAATTTTTAGTTGATTTAATCAAATTTAAAATTAATTTTTATTTATAATTAGAATAATATTTTTATTTTTAATATATATTACCTAGTTTTTTATCAAGCAATATAAAAAATTAATTTTTTTTATATATTTGTATGAATAAAAATAATTTATAATTTAAAATAATAAAATTAATTTTCAAAATTTTAAAAAATTAAAATCAATAAAAATTTTTTTGAGTTAAAAAATTTTCATTCATTTATCAATTCAAATAATATAATATTCCTTTTAATTTACTAAAATTAAAATAAAATTTTATTTTATTTTTAATTTATCAAATACTTACGTATAAATCATAAACATCTATAATCACATCTTGCATATAAATCACCAAATAACCCTAACCCCACTTTGACCTTTGCTTGGTTATTGTGAAATCCATGTGCCACCCACCTTGCATTTTTCAGATTTTTCTGCTTCTCTTGTTTGTATCTTTATTTGGTTCAATTTATATGGATTCATATTTATCCAATCAAAGTCATTTCTAAATTAGTAGCCAAATGACACTAACCCCACTAATTTTTGGAATTGCTTGTTGTCTACAACTCTAAATATCCACCTTCCATTGTATACCTTTCTCTTAGGCAATGGGGCATTTGCTTCCATTGACCCCTCAAAATTTCTTGTCAATTATCTGGCTATAAACATTTTCCCATTTTGTAATTTTGATTAGCTCCCATCCCATGCTAGAAAAGTTTAGATTGCTTATTAATTTTATAATTTATTTTGATTTGGTCCAAGCTTATGAGCTTCATACTAGGGGAAAAAAATGAAAATAGAACTTTCTGCTACTATTAACATACGTATATATATTGGTTTAAAAAAAAAATACATATATATAGTTTAACATTAATTTTTATTCTTGTAATTTTTTACTTAACATATTAATTTTTATTAATTAGATTTATGAAAATTAATAAAAATAATCAAATGTGTGTTTGGCATTATTATTACCAATAGTTGATTTTGAAATAAAATTTATAAGAAATTATTTTTATTAATTGATTATGAATTTTTAATATTAATTTTATGAATAAAAAGTTCATTTTAAAAATTAATATAAAAAAGCAATTTAAATTAAACTAATAATATAATTAAATTACTTTAAATAAAAATTTTTGAAAACCTAAAAATATGATAATTTAATAAATAAAATCAATTTTCTACAATAACAATGCAGACATGCTGTAAATAAATATATAAAATTTATGCAAAGTCATCTAATGAGAAAGTTGTATTAAAAAAAATACTGTTAATCCAAATTTATATATTATATATTTATTTATAGCATGTTTGCATTGTTATTGTAGAAATTTGATTTTATGCAAAGTCATCTAGTGAGAAAGTTGTATAAAAAAAAAAAACTGTTAATCCAAATTTATATATGGATTGCGCATCCGGGGAATCGAACCCCGGTCAGTACCGTGGGAGGGTACTATGATACCACTACACTAGATGCGCTGGTTGATGCCATGGCGTTTTAATAAAAGAATTTTTCTTTGGAGATTTGGGGGGAACAGGGGCAGACTCCATTTGTTCCCCCTTTTCCCTCATCATCTTTTTATTTCTCTTTCAAAATGCAACTAGAAAGGAAAAAACAATTTGTTACACAAAATATATACATTAAATTAATGCATAACTTATACTTGATAAATAAATAAATAAATAGTATTTAAATATTAATACTTATAAATGTAATAATAATTTTAGCTGAATCTTTATAAGTATGTTTATTTATTTATTTTTTCTAATTAGTCTGATACACAATCAGTATGGCAGAGAATTTTTTCCGACAATGAGGAAGATTCTCAATCTTAAAATTGTCTTTACGAGGAAAATGTAGATGGAGATTTGGGTTCATATTCACATCTTGATCAGTTTTTTAAAATGACAATTTCTGCACATGCATGCACAACAATAAAAATATACTTATCAATTGCATATAGACTTGGGTTGCATCCTATTACCCCATAATAGAGGGAAAAAATGACAATTTCTCAGCTGCTTGGAATCCCTTCCATCAAGTGATCCAACTCCCATCACCTCTGACGATTCATTGCAGAATTGTGTCCAAAGCAGTATACAAGGAATTCATTTTTATTATTGACAAAATGGTGAATCATGTCATTTGATTTCCATTTCTTTATTACTGTTGTTCATCCTTTTTCAATTCGAATATTTTAATGAAGAAATTATGTATTCAATCAGCATTTGAAAAATTCTGGTACACAAGCCTACTTTTTCTCAGGAAGCTTCTCTAACAATTCTGGTATCACCTCAAAAAGATCACCAACAAGCCCATAATCAGCTACCTGCACCCAAAGAGTTCATCCATTAAGGAATATCGATGAATTGCAAACAAAACTAGTGTATGAAATTTGAGAGATGGCACAGTAAAATAATTTGATCAAATACCAACCTATCGGTTTTTTCTTACAAGCACACACTTGCTTTATAAAGCCTAAAAGGTGCATTTGGTACGATTTTTTTTTTTTAATTTCAAAAATATAAATGCCATAAATTACTTTAAAATAAAAACTGTTTTTCTTATTTTGTTTTATATTTGTTAAGAAACATTATGAAAACAAAAAACCACAATTTCAGGTTCTTAAAGTCTTTTTTTTTTATATAAAAATAAAAAAAAATGAAAACAAAAAGTGATACCAAACGCACTCAGCTTGATTTTAGCTTTTTCTAAGCCAATCATATAATCCCCAATTACAGCAGAAAAAATTGTGTGAATCTAACAGCCTTGCATTATGTTTTTGCATTCAAGGACGATTTGGTTCTCCAGGTGGCACCCATCAAGTACAACACCTTGTAGGAGCAGCATAAATTCTTTCTAGACAAACCTCTGCTTTTTTCCCTTCTCCTTTTCCCTAAACCTTTTTTTTCTCCAGGTAGAACTTGGATGGAGGGTTAGGGTTTACAGCCACATAATGGTACAGATTACCACTTTGTCAGACCACTAGTTGGTACAGATTTAAAGTGCAGCCAGATATGATAGCCTACGTACAATATCTTTAGGAAATAACAAATCACATTAAATGTATATTTTGCAACAATTTGACTCCTAAGTTCACAGATGAAACCATAATGTGAAGATAAATGCATTAACTACAATTATGCAGCTTTTTTATGAGAGCCTTAGGTGCTTGTAGGATGAAATATGTGAGAAAGAAGACCTTCAAATACCCAACTGGATGAAGAATTTAAGCAGGTTGTTATACTCCAAACAACCAGGATAATAATTACCCTTGTCCTAACATCCCATTTGGGGTTTAATCTAACGAGAGCCTCAAATAACTTCCTTAGAGACGATTAAGTCCAAGAAAAATAGAGAGAAAACTCATATTACATGACTACAGTGATCCAGCTTGCCCAACTAAGTCAAGGTACTCGCCTTTGTACCTAGGCTCTGTTCACCTTTGACCACACTGAACTAAGTATTCAATATTCTGTTATAGACCTGGCAATATACCAGTAAGAGAGAGAGAGAGAGAGATTACCTGGAAAATAGGTGCATCTGCATCTTTATTCACAGCAACAATGACCCTAGAATCTCTCATGCCAGCTATGTGTTGAATGGCTCCAGAAACACCAAAAGCCATATATAATTCTGGGGCTACAATTTTTCCAGTCTGACCAACCTGGAAAGAAATCAATTACAATCAAACCAGGACAAATTGATATGAATCCTGGGAATAGTGCAAGTTGCTAACTATAATATGGACCACACAAGTGGTCCCTTAAAATCAATGAAATGCATTCAAAGGCTCTTCAAGTTGTTAGTGGAATGCACATGCGAGCTTTTTCCTTTTGGCCAGCAGAAGAGCAGTAGTTCATGTCAAAAAGCTTCATGAAAGGTTTAGTAGGAAAAGAGATCACTGTGAAAGAATGCCTTAAATATGCAATATCATCATTAAATATGCAATATCATCATTATATAATTACATGCTGGAAGAAGTAAA
The DNA here is from genome assembly GCA_949677035.1 of Omphalea diandra. Lineage (NCBI taxonomy): Eukaryota > Viridiplantae > Streptophyta > Magnoliopsida > Malpighiales > Euphorbiaceae > Omphalea > Omphalea diandra. The sequence goes on from CATIWR010273261.1 coordinate 6,465, forward strand.
AAACTTATACTGCTTAACCATTCTGCACTTTCTAAATGAATTCTTAAATTTCAGCATTATACTGAATTTATACAGTATGCTTAAGCTGGAAAGTAGCACCCAGCACCAAGAATTTTACCTGGAGGTCATTTGGAACAAATCCCGAGTCAACAGCAGCACGGGTGGCACCAACTAAGGATAAACAGAAAAGGGGCAAAATAAAAACACTCCGCTTAAACAAAGAACAAAATGTCATATTATTCGTTACATAACCTAGGACAGACAATTCATGTATAAAACATAAAATGGAAAGCCAGAAACCTAATTTTAAGAAAAGGGTACAAGAGCTACCAGCTGCGCCAAGCTTTTCTGCAAGCTTCTCAATCATTTTGAAGTTCTCAGCACTTTTCAATGCCCGGCCCCCTGTGATCACAACTCTTGCACTTCCGAGGTCAGGGCGCTCCGTATCCTGAGATGTATGCTTTACATATCTTGACTTGCCAATAGAATCTGTAAACAATCATGGAAACCTATGACACATATGCTTTCTTAGCCCAATAACACAAATAAGAACTACCAAAGTAAACAATCAAATAGCACAGAAAACACTTGCAAGAACAGTAAGAAGGATCATATGCGTTATCATATGGGAGATACAAGCCACAAAATTTTTGAACAAAGATAAACAGACCTTCACCAAAGGTTGAGAGGTCAACCTGGGAAACAGGAGCTTCATTAGATTTTGAATCAGCTGAGATAGAAGGTACTGGGAAAGATGTTGACCTGATGGTCAACAAACATGGATTCGCTCCAGTATATCGAACAGCACAAAGTGCATTTCCAGCATAAATTGGTCTGCAACATAAGCAGAAGGCTTTACTTTGAAACCAAATACAGATATTGCAATTTGCAGATCATGATGGCACATGCCGATAAAATTTGTAAATTGCAAGACTTATAAAATTAAGACCTATTATCTTTTTCTTTTTCCTTCTTTCTTTTTATTATTTTAAAAGAGAGAGCTGTAAATTTAAGTGGCAGCTTCATCACTATATACCTTCCATGTTCTGACTATCTAAATTACTCAATTTGTAATAGATTGCAACAATTACTTATTACACGTAGTTATGCCTGCCTGCATTAAATCATCCTGAGGCCATAAAATCATATAATGCTTAGAAATGATTCTATAATTTCTTATAAGTACTTGGATCTACAAGCAGGTGAAAACTAGATTCTTCTGTTAAAAAGGGTGTGGCATCTTAATGTTTCCTCAAAAAAGCTAGTAAATTAGTTTGGAGCATAAATTAACCAAGAATATGAATTTACATTTGTTTAGGCAGCTTAGCAACAAATGACAAGTTAATATTCTGAAATCTTTGCCAAAAATCAAAATATCAAAAGCAAGAATCTTTTTTCAAGTGCAAACCACAATTATTAATTCTAATTTCTTTGTCATGATTTTTTACTTGGGTGAAGTATAACACATCATCCACAAACAATAATGCCAAAATTGTTCAGACTCAAACCTCAACATAAAAAAGCTAACGTCACTTTCCTGCACAAAAGTTGCAGGGGAATCAACCTTTAGTAATAAAAGCCAAAATTTCTATACCATTTCTGAGGAAATATATAGGTTTTATCAAAGTGCATGTTAATTGTTAATTAGAAACCAGGAGTTCATTCTAAGTGGCCCAAATAATAACTCTTGTGATAAAAAGATAAACATCTATACAGGGGCAGATGCAGGATTCACACTTTGAGGAGGTGAGAAATTTTTATGGTAGAAATGAAATGTAGAAGAAATTCATAAAATTAATTTAAATTACTAAGAAAATAACCTACTCTTATAAAAGTTAAATTTCTTAGCAAGTTTGAAAAATTTAGCAATATTAAAATGTGGATTTTTTTTTTTTATGTAGCTTCAATACTTTTCAACATGAAAAAGTAAATGTTTTAAAACTATCCATGACAAAAATTCTTATAAATTCATGAATTTCAGTTGTCATAAAAGAAGTAATCAATGCATATTTCACAAAAAGTTTCAGAGCTTAATTTCACGCAAGGAAATATTAAGGGATTTAATAAACAAGAGTAAAAACTTATGGATCAGGGAAAAAAATAATTTTCTTTTCAACTAACATAGTTTTGAAATAATAAAACATAAAGAATTCATCTCATTTATAGGTTGAGTAAACTTTTTTAAACGGTCTGAATTAGTTGGAAAAAACATTAGGGGACTAAAACATATAAATTTTGATATTTGTCTCCTCCCCCCTCCCTATAACATAGATTACTTGACTTTGGAATTGTTGAAACCAGGAATTAGACATAGTTTGAGCAGTCCAGAAAATAACTAAAGGCATGAAAGGCAACGCAAAAATATTTGAAACAGGAAAACCACCTAAAAAAACAAACAACATCAACAATTTAACAGACGATGAACAGTACAATAAAAGGAATCATTAACTTAATTGAAACTGGAAAAGCACCAATAAGTACCTGATAAATTGCGTAGAACCAGAAATACCAATAACGTCAGTAATTGGAGATACATCTAAAAGGGCAGCTGCACGTGGCAGTATGTTTTTCCCAAAGGAATTTGCAGCAGCAATTATGTGTGAGTAGCCACGCTTCTGCTGAACCCAATGAATTAACCTAGCCAAAGGTTCTGCTAGAGAATAACTAAATTTATCTGAATCGGCCACAAGTACCTACACAAAGCACATAACTTATAAACATGACATGACTACAACTGGGTTAAAACTCACAAGCTCTCAAGTGTAGAGACGATTCCCTCACCACTCACCCAAACCTCGGTGCTGCATTATACGCAATTGTTAATGACTAGAAACTATTAGCTGATTCACTCACATAAATATGGACTCCACCCCTAACAATTCCAGGTGAATCCCATGAATACGTTAGGCGAAAAATTCATGTGCATCTAACCAATGTGATTTGATTTAGTGATACTGGAGCCGTCTCCAGTGCCAGTTTGAACCTTGGTGAACCTTGGTAGAGTCAAATTCACCCAGTAAAAAAAAAGAAAAAATTCATGCGCAGCTAGAGCATCTAATAATGATTTTAGGCAGTACACAAAAGATAATACAAAAATTGAAATATATATATATATAAGAAAATAAAGATAATTCTTGCCTGGGAAATAGAGGGATGGGATGAGGCAGCATGAGCAGCGGCTTGTTGAAGGGAAGGACCTGACCCAGCTAAGAGAATAGAAATCGAATTGTCATCGCCCAAAGCCCTTGCTGCCTCTACTGCGCTCAAAGATGGAGCCTTTATAGCACCGCCTTCATGTTCTGCCACAACCAGTGTGCACGCCTGCGTAATTAGCTAAACTAATTAGTCCAATAATCTACAATTTTAATTAATTCACCATTAATGATGCTTAAACCATGATTTGATTAAGCTATAAGAGAACATAGAGAGAGAGCAAACTTACAAATCTAGAGGGCGAAGTTAAGGAAGAAAAGCGAGCGGTTTTTATTTTGAAAGCTCTAAGCATCATTGCCATTTTCGTCTTTCTTCCCTGTTTGAAGATGAAGATCATAGAACAGTGATGTTATATCAAAATACTTAAACGATGTCGTTTTGGTGGACTTTCATGGCCTTTGAACTTGGAAGTTGGAACGGATCGTTATAAAATATTTTTGGATTAATTACTATAAAACCTGTCCCATTTATCATAATTAATTAAGTCACCTTTCTAGTTTTAATCTCATGTGAAATGCTCCTAATAATTATTGTATTACACTAAAAATCTCTTCCCTTAGATTTTCTGTTAAAGTCACACAAAATATCAATAGCAGCCTCAATTTTATCTCAAAATTTTATTTCATACCATCGTCTTTCAAAAATAAAAATACATTTTTTTTATCAATTTTTTTTAGTTTGATCATTACCATTCAATTTTTTAAATCTTCTTTATATTTGAATATATTTTGAATTCTTTCTTCTTTTTTAATTATCAAAAAAATTCAATAAAATATATAGTTAACATTTTTATTTTAATTCTCAAATTGACATAGATTTGTATCCATTTGAAAATTCCTCTTTTTTAAGTAAATTTCAATTATCATCATTTCTTTAAACTCTCACGACCCACCTTGAGACCATGTCGGCGCCAGGTGCTTAGGAGACCTAAGGCCCCCTGAACAACTAGCAAGTCTAATAGTTTGTAGTCATTTCATAAAAAATTCATCTTAAATACATAAGTCACCTATAAATGGGAGGACTATTCATAAGGTTTGTATCCATTTCATATACATGAACATCATATTTATATTATACATAAATTTTATAATTCATTTTACATCATTTAAATAAGGGATATTCTCCCACAAAATATAGATATTGTTGGACTAGGTTGGTTAAACCTATGTCATAAATCTCTCTTTATCTTTACAAAGAAGAATGATCAGTTTTAATGTTTTGAGTAAGTGTTATTTTGCAGATTATAAGTTTATTTTCATTGGAAGTTGGATGGAAATCAAAAGCTTCATCTTTTAGAAGAACATCCAAAATTACGATCAGTATCCCCTAAATCGCGATGTAACATTGCTATTAAGATGCATAATAGGCTAGAGGAATTCGCAGGCGAATTCATAGCAGCGACACAGCTGAAGAAGCATTGGTTGAATCACAGAAGAATTCGCGTTGGCATTCGCGTTAAAAGTCGTGACCGCGAATTTCATAGTAATAAAGGAGGGAGCCGAAGCCACAGCCACAACACGCCAAGTGTCCAAGACAACCGTTGGAAATCAAAAATCGCGAGAATGAATATTTGGTTGCGATCACGACTCAAGAAATTGATGTTTCCTCATCAAATAAAGGAATTCGTGATCTTAGTCGTGCCCAAGACAAAGCTAACTCATGACCACAACTTTTAAGTAGTTGGTTGAACACAACGACTATATTTCTTGGATAACCAATGGATGATGAACATGTGGATTAGCCATTAGATGCACAACGAGATTTATGCTGTGATTTTCGGCTTCTCAGTGCAAATTAGAAATTCGCGATAGCGAAATAGCAGTAGTGACCGTAACTTTCGCTTGACAAACATTTAATGCAAAATCTGTCTTGTACAACTTGGAGATTTAGGGATAGTTTTTGAGTAATGTCTCTTTGATGGATGTGAGCTATAAATACTCCAACAAATTGATGTAAATACAAGAAAATTCAATTAATTGTAATCAAACTCTTACTAATTTGCTACTCATTCTTTTACTCTTCTTTTATGTGTTGTTGATTGTTTGGTATGAGCAGTAAACATCTTTGTAAGTAGGTTGAGAGTTAGCCTAGATTCTAAAACTCTTGTAAGAGGTTGAAGTATGAGTCTATCCAAAACACGTGTCAGAGGTTTTTGTGTGAGCCTAAAAACACAAGGTTGTAAGGTTTTTATGTAAGCCATAAAACACAAGTTGTATAAGTTGTGTGTGAGCTTAAAAATACCAGTTTATTTGAGTGAAATACATAATTGTGAGGAATTGAGGAGTGAACATAGGGTTTGTTAATACCCAAACCACTATAAACTTTTTGTATTGATTGTACTCTTATCATTTTCAACCTCCTAAACACCTTAACCTTCTTTTTAATTTTTTAATAAACCACCAATTCAACCTCTCTTCTTAGTGCACTAGGCCAACAAGTGATATTAGAGCCAAGTCTAACTCTAAATCTTAATTGTGTGAGTAAAGATCATGGCATATGAAGGAATCCACACTCACCTCAAGTCATATTTCTATGAAGCAGACTATACTCATTGGAAGTATAGGATGAAAATCTATTTAGATAGCGATGTGGTAGACCTCTAGGATATTATTGCAAAGGAGTGAAAGCCACCTACCAAAGTGGTGGATGAAAGTGAAAAGTTGATCCCTAGAGAGGAATGGGTTGAAGCATATAGGAGATCCAATGACAGAAATAAAAGAGTCATGACAATCCTTATAAGTTCTCTCTTAAAAGAAGAAATTGGAAGGGTTCAACATTGTCTTATTGCTCATGGTATTTGGAAGGCCTTAGAGAACTATCATGAGGGCACTACCTTGGTGAAATCTAGCTGACTTAAGATGTATGTGACGGAGTGAGAGCTATTTATGATGAAAGAGGAATAAAACATCACAGACATGACAAATAGACTCCTTGCAATTATCACTAATATGAAGAAGTTTGGGAAAGTTCTTATCAATCATGAGGTTAATTCTAAAATTTTGAAAACTCTACCTCTTGAAAAATTCAGTGTAAGGGTGTGTAGTATCTAAGAGTCCAACCCAGAGATAGGAAAGGTGTCAACGGATGTCCTAATAGACAAACTCTTAACTCATGAGTTAGCCTTAACGAAGGATGAAAAAATGAAGAGAATGAGAGGTCAAAGAGAGAAATCTGAAAAACCAAAAAGAAGGACCTTGGCATTTAAGTCTTCATTAAAAGAGAAGGAAGTAGAAATAACCTCAAGTAAAGAGAAATATGATAAGGAAGAGGAGGAGCTTGCAATGCTTTCAAGAAGAACTAATGAGCTTATTAGAGGAAGGAAAGAAAGAAGAAACTTCAAGAAAGCAACTCCAACTCACAAACAAAGATCAAATAATGTCACTTGCTATGAATGTGGCAAACAATGCCACATCAAATATGATTGCCCCAAGTTGAAGAAGAAGAAGAAGAAGAAGAAGAAGAAAGAAGACAAAGAAAAAAGAAAAAGTTTCAAAGTCACTTGGGATGATAGCTCAGGTGGAGAAGATGAAGAGGAAAAGGTTGTAAACCTTTGTTTCATGGCTCAAGTGGATTCATCTAATGAGGTAAGCTCTTCACCTCACTCTTATTTTGAATTTAACGAATTAGATGATATGGATGATAAGCTTTTAGAAGCTCTCGCTGTGAAATGTGGCAAGTATAAGTCACAAATGAAGACTTGTAAAAAAAGTGTAATAAATTAGAGGATGAATTGAAATCCCTAAATAGTCTTGTAAGTAAATTGAGTGCTTTAAATGAAGAACTCAAGAAGTTTATAGAGAGTTTATCCAAATCATCTTCATCTCTAGCTTCATTAAGAAACGAAAATGACTTTTTGAAAGGTGAAGTCAATGAATTTAGAAACTCTATTTCTAAGTTCCACAAGGGCAAGGAAGCTTTGGATACACTTATTATATCACAAAGACCTCCCTTAGTTAGGCATGATCTAGGCTTTAATGGAGCCTCTTCTTCTACACCTTCACTCACAATATTCATAAAGGCCTCAACACCTCAAACTTCAAGTATTGAGGTTGTTGGAAAGAAAAGTGCACAAAACACTAAACCACCATTGCCTAAGGGCAAAAGAAAGGTGCAACAAGGCCTTAAGCCTATTTCTAAGGCCAATCATGCATATATGTATAATAAAAGGCATGCTCATCCAAACACATACAGAAAATCTAGTCCTACACCCATTCATACGTGTTCATTCTCACACACACATCATGTTGGTATAAGGAAAATCTTCACTTAAACCAAGGCAATGCATGAGAGAAAGACATATAGGTCTAAGCTCCAATGCCACTATTGCATGAAGTATGGACACAAAGTTGATTATTGCTACATTAGGAAGGCACACCTCAAGTTGGAGGATCCTTCAAAACCTAACCCCCTAGGACCCAAGTATGTTTGGGTACCAAAGTAAAGATGATTTACTTGTGTTATGTAAAGGTATTTGGCAACCACTAATGAAGCAAATGATTGGCATGTGGATAATGGATGCTCAAAGCACATGATGGCCAATAGGAAGCTATTCATGGCCCTAAAGGAAAAGGAAGGTTGCAATGTCACATTTGAAAACAATGTCATGGGTAAGATAATTGGCATTGGGACCATTAGTAAGATTGGTTGTTCTTTAATTAGTGATGTTTTACTTGTTAATGGCTTACAACATAACTTGTTTAGCGTAAGTTAATAATGTGACAAAGGTAATAAGGCCACCTTTGACTCTAGAGAATGTCGAATTACTACTTTGATGGATATAAAAGGTAGTTTTCAAGGATGAAAGGAAAGACAATGCCTACCTAATTGACTTAGACAAATTAGCTAACCAATCTTTTAAGTGTCTTATGTCTCTTAGTAATGAAGCTTGACTATGCCATAACAGACTTGGACATGCTAGCATGAAGCTCTTACAAAGCATATTAAATGGAAAGCTAGTAGAAGGTTTTCCCAAGCTAAGATTCTCTAAAGACAATACATGTGGTCCTTGCCAAATGGGGAAGCAACATCAATCTTCCTTCAAAGCAAAAAATATTATAAGTACTTCTAGACCTCTTCAATTAATTCGTATGGACTTAACAGGGCCTACTAGGAGTGCTAGCTTAGGTGGAAAATACTATGCATTAATCCTAATTGATGATTACTCTAGGTTTACTTAGGTTTCCTTTCTAGCTCATAATCATGATACTTTTGATGCTTTTAAAAGTTTTGCAAAAAGGATTTAAAATGAAAATGGTTACTTTATTTCTTTCATAAAAAGTGACCATAGAAAAAAATTTCAAAATGAGTCTTTTGAATCTTATTACTTAGAGAATGAGATTTGTCATAACTTTTCAACTCCTAAAATACCATAATAAAATGGTGTCATAGAGAGAAAAAAATAAAATACTAGTAAAGATGGCTAGAACTATACTCAATGAGATTCATTACCAAATTACTTTTGGGTCGAAGTTATTAATACTTCGTGTTATATTACAAATCAAGTTTTCAAAAGACCCATTCTTAATAAAACTTCTTATAAACTATAGAATGGTAGAAAGCCTAAGTTAGCATACTTAAGAGTTTTTGGATGTAAGTGTTATATCTTGAATACCAAGGATAATCTTGGGAAATTTGATTCAAAAACTAATAAAGGCATCTTCTTAGGTTATTCCACCACTAGCAAAGCCTGTAAGGTTTTTAATAAAAGTTCAATGGTTGTTAAAGAGTCTATAAATATTGTGTTTGATGAATCTAGTAAGCTTGATCTTGGAAAAAGTTTTTTTGTTGATGATCTTGTAGGTAATTTTGAGAAATTAGATTTGGAGAATACTGCAAGAGAAGAGGATGAGTACCATGATGAAAGCAAATCATCAAAAGAAGATAAAGATCCTCAACATCAACAAGTGAAATCACCAAACTAAGATCTTTTCAAAGATTAGAGATTTTCGAAGCATCACCCTAAAGACCTAATCATTGGTGATACTTCAAAAGGTGTAAGTACTAGATCTCAACTCAATACTTTAGATAATAATCTTGCCTTTATTTCTTAATTTGAGCCAAAATCTTTTGATGAGGCTCTTGATGATGAGAGTTGGTTGATTGTTATGCAAAAGGAGCTCAATAATTTGAGAGAAACAATGTGTGGAAACTTGTTCCTAGGCCTAAGAAACACCCAATTATAGGTGGCAAATGGGTATTTATGAATAAGTTAGATAAGTAATGTGACATCTCATTTTAAATCGTCATTAACTGCTCTAAATCTATCCATTATTGAAAAAAAAAACCTTAATTCTTTTATTATTTATTTATCATATTTATTTTTTTTCTCACAATGTCTCTTGTTCACAATATAGTAACTATTTACAATAAAGTATACATGACTAAACCAGCTGGAATACTAATAGACTGCATACTAGCCCAACCTCTTTTAGACTGCTAGACAGCAACCTTGAAATATAACTGGACACAGTCTTTAGTCAACTCTTCCTGAAATAAAATTTCATGCAAAAGAGTGAGTTTGCATACTCAGTAAGTAAATGCATAACGATACTTCAATCTCAAATAACATATCAAACATTTTACTTTTATTTTTTTATAACTCATCATCATATCCATGTACGAAATGAACAGTCTTTACTCTTAAATATCACATAGGCTATCAAAAGCTATTACCACACATGCTGTCAAAAATTTCTGCCACAAAGGCTTTTCAATTTTAGTTACCACATAGGCTAGAAATATTATTGCCACACAGGCTATTACGTGTTATCGCCACACAGGCTGTCCAATATTATCGCCACACAGGCTATCACATTTTATTGCCACACAGGCTATTGAATAGTTTTACTTGCCAATAACATCAAGTATTAGCTTTTCAACCAATCAACTATAAATCCAACAAAATTTCAGCAATATAATAACTAATAATAACACCCGTAACTTTGGAAGCTCATAACACCACACACTCCCATTTCCCCAGTCATAATTTATCAACATCTC
>CATIWR010273275.1:0-32562 GCA_949677035.1 Omphalea diandra
TCAATACAGACTAAAATATACTTATATCTATATATATATATATATATATATATATATATATATATATATATATATATATATATAATTAAGATTCTATTCTGATTGATTACAATACAGTTCAATTTTTAGTTCACATGATATAAAATTTTTGATACTATTCCTATTAAAAATTTAATATAATTCAATTTGTACAGTTTACTATTTGCGTTGAGATTTTTTATTTTAATTTGATATAATTTGAAAATCTCTGAGACTTATCCTCACCCATTAGTATACTTGCAACAAAGTGGCACTTACATTCAAAACTGTTTTTAGAAAGACAATAGATTCAACTCACTACGTTGGCATAGTCATTTACATTAGTGTCACTCATGTAATTGCTTGTTAACATAGTGTACTATGTGACAGTCATATTATAGAATTGAAGGTGCTGTAAGTTATTGACTGATAGTTTAGAAGTCCTAATTCAAAATTAATTGAAGACACAATATATGCTCTCACTCACTATTCATCTCATTTTGGGCTTTGAAGTTGACCTTGTTTTCCAAAATTAATTGAAGACATAATATATATACTATTGGTGTGATTCTTTAGTATAGTATACAAGACCAAAATCTTATTCAACTAAATTTAATGCAAATGAAGAAAGAACTTTCACATTATTTCAGCTCCTCTTCAGTTGTGATAGCAAAATGTGGAAACATAGGAAAGGAAAATTTCTTCTACCATGGTTGATATTGCTCCAAGTATGAATTTTTAGAGTAATGCTACATTTGTGCATTATCAAAACTGTGAGATGAGATATGTACATCTAAAAACAAAGATGACAGCAAAGAGGTCATCTATGCACTATCAAAATTGCAAAGATGAGATCTGTCTTTCTTTATTACATTAATGCATGAACTTTATTTAGTTTGTTGTTCCTTCAGTAACATGAATAGTGTGATTATATAAAGTTAATTATATGAATATTCTTTCTAGTAAGTATCAAATTTATTATATTTAATTTCAAACTATAATTTTTTTTTTTTTGTTGTTTATCAATCTCCAAATAGAGTTTGAAATCATATAATATTGAAAATCTTTTAATATTATTAAACCTAATAAATTATTTTTTTGAAAAAATATATTCATTAATATTTTTCTAAATTTGAACTTTAGTGTCAATTCCTTGATATTTTTTATGTAATATAAAGTAAGATATTACTTTTTTGCTAATAAATGAAATACAAAAATCTCATTTTCTTAAAAATTCATTTTGAATTTTGATCTATCAAACCTAGACCTTTCATTTTGACATCAATTACATCAAATTTTTATAATTAGTATGTGCGCATACATATACAGTCCCCATAGGCAAATTCACCCCTAAATGCTTTAGATCATTGCGTTTAAAATTAAATCAGTAATATTGAAAATTAATTATTTGACTAATTCAGTTAATGGTTAAACTGAAATTCTTAAAAAATCAGTTAAAATTGGCCAAGAGTAGTAAAAATCAAGAAAATGAATTAAAATTGATGAATTGGATCAAACTAGTTTAAAAAATTTTAATGGTTAAACCGAAATTCTTAAAAAATCAGTTAAAATTGGCCAAAAGTAGTAAAAATCAAGAAAATGAATTAAAATTAATGAATTGGATCAAACTAGTTCAAAAAATTTAAAATTTTTTAAGAGATATATTTTTGCTCAAAAACTAAATGGTAAGAATATTTTTATTATTTTATTCTATATATTATTTGATTTTAAATATTTTTATTTATTATTTTATTTTATTTTGAACGGAACCGTTATGTAACTAAAGAATAAAAATCTAAACAATAAAATTCCAAAATCGCACGATAGATGAAATGGTAAATTATTTAATTAAAAATAAGAAAGTATGATATATAAGGGTAAATAAGTAGATGAAAGAATGTGGCGCCAATGATCCCATGCCTTGGAAAAATATAGATGTTATATAAGCAATAATCCTAATCGTAATCAAACACAAATCCTGTAATTAATTGAGCCCCAAGAAACAAAACCTATATATAAAGTATCGATGTTTTATTGTTCCCCCAGTTTCCTGTTTCCTGCATTCTTGATTTCTATTCTCCTACTTCTGTTAGAGTTCTCCCTAGAGAGAGAAGAATGGCATGTGTTGCGGAAGGTCTCGAGGGGTTACAGCTTCTTGCCGATATTGCATTCCTTGTGGCCGCCGATAGTCGTATTTTAGATGGAGAAAACAATACTGATTTTTCTGCTAGTAGTGCTTTTCTTGGCAACACGGATACGCCCGAGAGGAAGCGACCTTGCCTCAAGAAAACTGATGATGAGAAGAGCGGCGGAAAGAATTATTTCCAGTGTCTTGGATCCCCCAAATTCAAGAAACAGAGGAAGATTACCACTCATCATGCTTGGTCTGTCGTTCCCAAATCGCCTGTCTGTTTTAAGCTTGTTAAGGTCATGTGATGGACGACGCACTCAAGATTCTTGAAGTAACACCAACAGCGGTGAGCGTTTTTTTTTTTTTGACCAAGAGTATCATATCGTATAGAGATACTAAACCTGGGTTTGGGTTAAACAATTAATGAAACAAGGTTCACAGATTGTTAACTCGTTTTCCTTAAGTTGCATTGTGTTAATCAATTAAAGTTGATAATGTATTCTTTTCTGTTTCTCCAAAGAAGTGGCTGGAATTCATTCCCCCGTGAATCATAGAACAATTAGAGAATTAATCCGTAATGTTGGTAGTCACGAGTAAGCAAGAATAATGGATTGGTGATGACTTACTGGTTGTATCAAGAAATTTGAGTTAACAGAAATTAGAAATAATGTAGTCAAGCATAAGCATGGTGGCAAGGGCTTATCACTAAACTAAACATGTAAGTTTACAAAGACTAAAATCTCATTTCCTGCTTTAATCACTTGTTTTTTGGTAGATAGTGAGAGCTTTTTCTTAATCCTTTTTTAATTGATAGTAAACTGAAGAGATTGGTATATACAAACTTCATCTTAATCACTACAATTCAATGGTTTTGCTAGCATCTTAATTCAGAACTGATTCAAGTTACTTTATCAGTAGAGGCTACCTCCAAGAATGACGACAAACCATCGGCAAAATATCATGTGAAGAATGGTCTAAAGCTGAAGCACTTGAAGCGTAATTGTAAATTTTACATCACATAAATTCAATTTAGAAGATATAGTTGTTTGTTCGTATCAATTAATAATTGATTAATTACTTGTTAATTATTCTTTTCTGATAGAGGCTGAAATTCATTCCTCCTGAATCAGAGAACAAAGGGAGAGCTAATCCATGGTAGCCACGGCTAAGCAAGGATATGGATTGGTGATGACTTGTGGGTCGTATCAAGAAATTTGACACAGAACATTAGAAACAAGTCAAGCACGAGAATGGTGGCAAGAGCTTATCACGGGACATACTAGTTTATGAATATTATATTTTGTTCTCTTTAAGAGAATAGAGAAAGAAAGATATTGCACCATTTTGATCTGTTATTTTTAACTTCCATTATATAGTAAAGTTTTATTAGTTTTATTTGTGAAATTACACTCAATGCAAATTATTGTTGACAAACTCTTTCTTAATATCTTCTCTATCAGTCTTATTTACTAGTTTTCCCTTCAAAATGGACTTGGAGGCATAAGTGTGACCATTAGAATTATCAATGCATAATTAAGTAATATCAAGCTGATATCTACCCAGTTCTTTTCCTAGAATGTAGCTGCTTCATTTGCTCCAATGGTTATGGTCTGGCTTTTGAATTGTGGATCTGAAGGGTGCTGCTATTACTAGAGGAAGGGTTGATTCTTGTGACTTTTGAGGTCCTGTTAGTCGGGTTCGGGCTTATTCGGTGACGTTTAGGGTATTGGACTGCCTGTTGCTGGTGATATTATGGTTGGTGGTGCTTTTTATTGTGCCTTGGACTTTGCGTTGCCTACTGATCCGTACCCATTAGCCTGAGATTTTGAAGGCTTCTCATTACTTCTATGACGACCCACCTTGTCTTGTTGATCAGGATATAAGATTGCAAGATAGAGTTAAATAGATTATTAAAGACTAAAACTTCGGACGAAAGAAGCCAGATTTTGGTTTTGGAAATTCAGAAAAAGATAAAACCCAATATCCAGTTTTGATCTTGCAGCCAGCCTTCTTGCCACGACAGCTGTCGAGCCTGCCACCACATGTCGGCCTCCTTGCTACAAACGGCCTCCCCTCTCTCTTAGCTCCACTAACACTGCAATTACAGTCACTATTTTTATTTTTTATTTGGCTGGAATCACTATTGATAACAGAATCACTATTATTTATTTATTTATTAATTATTATTATTATTATTAAAAGGCATATCATGTTTCTTTTTTGTATATTAAAAAAATAAAATAATACCATATTATCATTTTAGCTAAAAGTAGTAGTTTCACTAATTAAAGGTTAATATTGAAAGAATTTATTAATATAAATTTGAATGTAAATTAATTGAAAAATATACCTAAAAGTTTTAAACTTTTTTTATATAATTAAGCTTTTTTAGTGGTCAAGTAGACACTTAAATTAATATGAACTACAATTACACATTTCATGAATTATTAGAGATTAACTTAAAAAAAATACTATAGATTATTTTATATAGATAAAAATGAAAAAGTGTTACTCAAATAAATTGATTAGTCAAATTTAAATATTAAAATACTTAATTTCATATGCATATAGTATATAGTTTTTAATTACATAAATAATCATATCAATTTAAGTTGGAGTTAAATATGTTGACTCTTAGGTTTTTCCATAATATATTATTTAGTTTTTCATTTTTAAAAATTATACTATTTAACCCTTCAATTTTGGTTTTGTTAAATAAACACATCGTGCTATTAAGTTTTCAGTTAAAATTATGTAAAATATCCATTATATCCTTAATTTTGTATTAAATTTTATATTTTTATTGCCAAAGCTTTTTAATGAAACTCAATTGAATAAAATCAAAAATAAAAACCATTCATTTACAAAATCCATCCATTTGCAAAATCGATTTGTACACAAAATATTAGAATCCATTTAAAGCCAACAAACATTTGCAACAAAATATCGATTCGCCAAAATTGTAATGCAGAATAGAATCTATCACAAAAAATCCAACAATAAATACAAAATCAATTCATTCATAAAATAACATAATCTAATCCAATAACAAACACAAAATTCGATCACTAAAAAAAATTCAATATCAAATTCAGAAAATCAAACACAACGTAAGTGGAATCTAATCTTCATCTCCAACATCAAATTTAGAAATCAAGCACGAAAAAAGATAGCCTTCGAGTTTCGGCCTTTGACAAAATCAGACAATCACAAAATTGATTCACAAGAACATTATCATTCTTGTCTTCAACTATTATCATTGAGGAAGACGAAGCCACTTGTTGCTACTATGATCGTCCTCTTCATCTTCAACAATAACAACATGGTTATTGTAGTCTTCTATTATAAAATAAGAATGAAAATAAAGCCAAGGTGCTATAGAGTTGATAGAGATAAAACTCATAAAATGGACCTCACTCAGAGGAATCACTTCTCTTAGAAGGAGATGAAATCAAGGTAAAACTTGGCCAGTGAATCTCTTGTCTTCTGGCTAAAGTTGATTTTGGTGTTGATAAAAAATTTCTTTCCTATTGAAATTTTGATTTTGGAGATTTCACCTTGGTGTTGATGGAGATTTGATTTTAGTGTTGTAAATTGTCCAAAAAATGACGTGGAAGAAGAAATGGGAAAGGTGAAGTTTTTGTTAGGGTTATGTTTAAGGGTAATTTTGAAATTTTTATAATATAAAAATGTACTTGTTGACTTTTATTTATTTGACTAATATAAAAGTTTTAAAAATTAAATAGAAAGACGTTACCATGTAATGAAAATAAAACTGATGGACATTTTAGTATAATTTTAAAAGATAGAAAACTAAATAGTTTAATATGAAAAAATTTAAAAATTAGAGTATTTAACCCTCTAAATTAATATAGATTTTCAATTCAATTAACGTTTTCAAAAATTAGATTTGAGATTATAAAAAAATTTTATATTGATTATTAAGTCGAATTTAAATATTTTATTGAACAAAATTTTATATTTTAAATTTTAAAATTAAATCAAGTTGAAGTAAACATGGCATTTAAAATAAAACAACATCAACTCGTCCATTGGGAGTTAAGTATAGTGATCTTAGCATTAAAAAAAACTGTTTTTGAGATGGTTTTTTTTTTGCGTGGGGTGTGTCGCAGCAATAAAATTTATAGAGAGAAATTGAAAACAAATAACAACAAATAAAAATCTCTCTAATCCCTTGCTCCTTCCTGTATTGTTCTCCTCACAGCGGCACTGAAAGAACACATCATCAACTAATAAACCCACCAAAGTCAACCTCTATCCAACTCATAATTCTTTCACTCTCCCCGCTTTTTATAAACTTTCCTGGAAAATCCCCAATTTCCCCGAAAACGGCAAGAAACATAAGAAATGGACTCCATCATCCTCAAATCCTCCTTCCTCCCTCCACCTCCAAACTCAAAACCAAAACCCCTCAAACCAAAACCCACCTCCAGAATCTCCATAAACTCTTCAATCCACTCAGATCCATGGTCCTTAAGCGACGGCAACTTCTCCAAACCCAAACCCAAACCCAGATCCAAAAACCCCAAAAAACCTCTCTCAGATGACAACGCCAGGCGCATAATCAAAGCCAAAGCGCAGTACTTGAGCTTGCTGCGCAAACATCAGGGCCCGCGAGCTCAGACGCCCAGGTGGATAAAACGAACACCTGCGCAGATGGTGCAGTACTTGGCTGACGATAGGAATGGGCACCTGTATGGGAAACATGTTATTGCAGCGATAAAGACGGTGAGAGGTATGGCTGGGAAGAGAGAGGAGGAGAGGAATGTGAGGATGGTAATGAGTGGGTTTATTGGGAAGTTGAGTTTTAGAGAAATGTGTGTGGTTTTGAAGGAGCAGAAGGGGTGGAGGGAAGTTAGAGACTTTTTTGGCTGGATGAAATTGCAGGTTGTGTTTAATGTTTTCCCTTTTTGGATTCCTTTGATTATGTAGTTTTGTTGTTTTGTTATGTTTTGGATGAATTTTTGTTTGTGCTTACTTGACATTGGATGGAAATTTAGGTGAGTATAGGTAGGAGCGTACATCGGTGAATGGAATTTGATTTGGGCTTTGATTTTTAGGTTCGAATGAGTGCTATGTGGAATGAAATTGTAGGGGATGTGGTATATACCTAGAGTTAGTAGCTTTGTTGTTTTGTTATGTTTCGGATGAATTTTTGTTTGTTTGTGCTGAACATTAAATGGAAATTCAGGTGAATGAACGGATGTACATTGTCAAATGGAATTTGATTTAAGTTTTGGTTTTTAGGTTTAAATGAGTTTTTTTATGGGATGAAATTGTAGGTGGTTTGTTATATGACTAAAATGCTTGTGTTTTGGGTTTGATTGGCTTCTTAAGGGGTTGCGTTTGGGTATAGTTGATACTTCAAATGTTGAAACATTAGTTTGTTTCTTTTTCTTTTAGTTTTGGTATTGTTTTTTGTGGTTGTTGCTGAAAGTGTGACATTTAATCAACCATCTGAAGTTATTTTCTTTTTTATTTTTTAATGGCTAGTCAAGAATTTATTGCATTAGCCATGTGATCTTGATCTAAACCTATGAATCATGTTCTGAATCGATTGAACATAGTTTATGCTTTGTTGCTATGTTGGAGTTGATATTCTATGCTGGCTATTTCATTATGATTGCTTTGTTGAATTTTTGTTGGTTTATTTCTGTTACATGCTTGAAGAAAAGTTAGCAATCCTTGCAATAACATTACTATTTTAATCTTCTTTCTGACTAAAACTCGGTTCTTTTTCATTCTTTTTGATTTTTCATATATTCTCCTAAAATAAACTAGAATTCTGTGAAATGACAGAATTGTGCTCTAACAGTTATGCTATCGCCCGAGTGTTATAATTTACACAATTGTTTTACGAGCATATGGTCAAGTTGGAAAGATCAAGTTGGCTGAACAGACCTTCTTGGAGATGCTTGAAGCAGGATGCGAACCTGATGAAGTTGCTTGTGGTACTATGTTGTGTTCATATGCCAGATGGGGTCGCCATAAGGCTATGCTTTCATTTTATTCTGCTATACAGGAAAGGGGGATTACACTATCAGTTTCAGTTTACAACTTTATGCTGTCCTCTTTGCAGAAGAAATCACTTCATGGCAGGGTCATAGAATTGTGGAGGCAAGTTATGGATAAAGGGGTGAAACCCAATTGTTTTACTTATACTGTGATTATCAGTTCACTTGTCAAGGAAGGTCTCCATGAGGAGGCTTTTAAGATTTTTAATGAGATGAAGAACAGTGGGCATGTGCCTGAGGAAGTGACATATAGCTTGCTTATTATTGTGAGTACCAAATGTTGTAACTGGGATGAAGCAGGGAGATTATATGAGGACATGAAATCTCATGGAATAGTTCCAAGTAATTTCACCTGTGCTTCACTCCTGACCATGTATTACAAAAATGAAGATTATTCTAAAGCCCTTTCTCTCTTTAATGAAATGCAAAGGAAGAAAATTGCAGCTGATGAAGTTATCTTCGGATTGCTCATTAGAATATATGGGAAACTTGGCCTCTATGAGGATGCTGAGAAAACATATGAAGAGACTGAGCAACTGGGTTTACTGAGTGATGAGAAAACATATTTAGCAATGGCACAAGTCCATCTTAATTCAGGAAATTTTGAGAAAGCTTTGAGTGTGATTGAAGTAATGAAGTCTAGAAATATATGGTTTTCAAGATTTGCTTATATTGTTCTATTGCAGTGCTATGTTATGAAAGAAGATGTTGACTCTGCTGAAGTTACATTTAAAGCTCTATCAAAGACTGGACTTCCTGATGCTGGTTCTTGCAGTGACATGCTTAATTTGTATCTGAGACTGCAATTGACTGAAAAAGCCAAGGATTTTATCTTCCGAATAAGAAAAGATCAAGTAGAGTTTGATGAAGAGCTTTATAAGTCAGTCACTAAAGTACTTTGCAAGGAGGGCATGTTCAGAGATCTTGAAGAACTGACAAAAGAGTTGGGTACAAATGAACCACTCAAAAATAGTAGATTCTTCCAGACATTTTTCAAGATTATGCATGGAGAAAACAAAGATTGTAAACATTACGCGGCCTTTGATCAAGTTGACACTATAGCTCTTGGGCTTATCATGACTCTGTATTTAAGAGATGGGAACTTCAGTAAGATGGAAGAAATCCTGAAGTTGTTACTTGGGGCTGGTAGTGGTTTGTCTATAGTGAGTCAAGTAGTTAGCAGCTTCATCAGGGAGGGTATGGGACCTACATTTTCCCCTTTTATCTTTGGTATAAGAGTTTCATTTGTTATTATAATTCTATGAATTCATATCCTCCTCTCTTCTTGGAGGCTAACACATCATCTTCTACGTAGGTGATATGCATAAATCTGAGGCAGTTAATGCACAAATGACCAAGCTAGGCTGCAGATTAGAGGATGAAACAATTGCTTCTTTGATTAATTTATATGGTAAAAGACAAAAGCTGAAGCGGGCTGAAGAGGTCTTTGCAGCAGTTGCAAATTCCCCAGCATGTGGAAAATCAATATTTAACTCAATGATTGATGCTTATGCCAAATGTGGTCAATCAGAGGATGCATACTCACTTTATAAAGAAGTAACTGATAGAGGGCACAATCTGGGTGCCGTTGGTGTCAGCATAATTGTGAATGCATTCACTAATTGTGGTAGGAATGGCAACTCATCATTGTAATATTAAATATTTGGCTATGTTCTCAGATTCTATGGCAGTCATTCAGATTCTTGACAATTTAATGCTATGTGAATGTTAATTCTCATTCATACTTTCAAATGATTTATACTCATGAATCAAGGTTTTGTTACCTGCAACTGTGACAGTTTTAGGTTAAAAAGTTTAAATTTTTCATACCAGCTACATTTGCGATTTATCTTTGGAAAAAAGGCAGTTATAGTGTACATACTGGGTGGTTTCATTTATCTTGCTTCTTCATCAGTATATAGTTATCTTTATGACAATTTTGATTTGTGACAAGATTACTCGATCCCAGGCAAACATCAAGAAGCAGAGAATATTATTCGCAAGAGCATTCAGGATAATATGGAGCTTGATACTGTGGCGTATAACATTTTTATTAAGGCAATGCTAGAAGCAGGTTGATACAGATTATCTTATTATTTTAACAAGATTAGTACAGAAGAAGCTTGTGTTGATCTGTTGAAGTAATATTGCAGGAAGATTGCATTTTGCAGCCAGCATCTATGAACGCATGCTTTCCTTGGGAGTCACTCCATCAATTCAGACATACAACACTATGATTAGGTGACAACCTGATGAAAGACTGACTTAAAACAAGGATATTTCGTTACCCTGTATATTTGTCTACCTTTGGGGAGTTCTAGTAAAGCTTTTATTAATTTGCTACTGATGCAGCGTGTATGGACGAGGTCAGAAGCTGGACAAAGCTGTGGAGATGTTTAATACTGCTTGTAGCTTGGGTCTGTCCATGGATGAGAAGGCATACATGAACCTAATTAGCTATTATGGCAAGGCTGGTAATAACTGACCTCTGCCTCCATTTACAACAACTATTTTTTTTCTAAATAAACTTAAGGAAATTTTCCCTTTAATTATTGCTTTGAATTTTCAAAAGTGATGTCATTGCACTTCAACCGGACATCATCTTCTTATTTTTCCTAGTTCATGGCTAGCTCAAAAAGCATCAATTAAATGTCACTATGTACAGAATTCCACACTTTTAAGCTGTTTATATTTTATATGAAAGACATTATAATTCATATTACATGCATTCCCAATATAATGTTAATGTTTTTATGACATGATAAATCCACTTCTTTTTAAATTAGTTATTTTATGGTAGGTTGTGTTTTTTGATTAAGAGGTGTCACTTTTTTTTATTGCTCAAGTTGTTCTATAACTGTGCAATTTTTGTCTACCTTGAAGGCAAGGGGCATGAAGCTTCAATTCTGTTCGCTAAAATGCAGGAAGAAGGGATTAAACCAGGGAAGGTATATCCATAGTTGTATTGCCAAAACTTTATAGATTAGGCTTCAAGGATTTGCATACTCTATGGCAGAACATGAAAATTAAATCCTCTCTAATGTGCAATGGGCCGGTTCTGTCATTGAAATATTATATAATTATGAAAGTGACATCTTTTGACCAATAGTATTAACTGTGAAGTCAAGTGGCAAGTTCAATAAATTTAATGATTCATTTCAAAGGATGAGTTTCTAAGCGCAAATGTGAGCATAATTAATCTATATTTTTTGTAGGGTAAAATCATCAGCTATTTTGAATTAGCAAAAGTGCTTACCCTCCTTAATTCATTGGGAAAATGCAGGTTAGCTACAATATTATGATCAATGTGTATGCTGCAGCAGGACTTCATCATGAAGTTGAGAAACTTTTCCTTGCCATGCAGAGAGATGACTGGCCACCAGACTCCTTCACCTACCTGTCCCTTATTCGAGCTTATGCAGGAAGTTTGAAATACTCGGAAGCAGAGGAGACTATCTATGCTATGCAGAAGAAAGGCATTCCACTTTCCTGTGCCCATTTTAACCACTTACTCTCTGCATATACTAAAGCTGGTTATATGGCAGAGGCAGAAAGGGTGTATAAGCAACTATTGGTGGCTGGTTTAAGTCCTGACCTTGCTTGTTGCCGAATTATACTGAGAGGTTACATGGACTATGGACATGTGGAAGAAGGCATAAACTTTTTTGAGCAAATTAAATTAAAGAAGTCTGCTGAACGAGATCAATTCGTCATGAGTGCTGCTGTGCATTTGTACAAATCTGCTGGAAAGGAACCCATGGCTGAAGTTTTATTGCAATCCATGAACAAATTGGGGATTTCATTCCTCAGTAACCTTGAAGTTGGATCAAGAATAGAAGTCTCTAAAGTGTCAGAGGTTACTGTACAATGCACTATGTAACCCGAAGAGCAGAATGATGAGGATGAATTCTCAATATTGATAAAATGAAAATGCTTGTATACCTTGGTGTTTGATACCAGTAATCCTCCTCCGACCAAATTGTCAAGAGCTTCATCTCAATGAAGGCTCAAGACTCATGGTAAAGAAAGATGCTCAAAACTGGAAAGTTGAACAACCAATTATCAACAACCAACTATGAAAAATTACGGCATACCAGAGGTAACATTTTGGTGGTTTTGGAGTCTATTGTTTTGGCCTTTCACATGCAGCTAAGAGCTCAGCCATTGTGGGAAATGCATTCTATGGCAAATATGTGTAAGAAGATTGCTCATGGATTGCAGCAGCTCAAGCAGAAAATGCATGATAGCTACAGCATGCCACGCAACGGCTATGTACCAGATGATCTGTGACAATATTTGGACTTCCTTAACGAAACAACAATCTGGTCTAATTGTGGATGTGTTAAAGTCCCTGGCAAACATGGTTCTCTTGGGAGAATATTTGGGCACGTGCGTCAAGAATACTATTGGGGAGATTCTTGCTGAGCAACATGGCTTGTAGAAATTTGCGTGGGATAAGTAGTGCAAAATGAAAACAAAATCACTTAGACCTTTTGTTCAAATCATCCAGAAAAATTATGTACTGTCAAACTCATCTTGATTCGTAACTTCAGAAGTTTTTGTTGTAAATATTTATTTCGACAGTGAATTTTACAGGAATATTATTGCTTCTAAATCACGATTTATCAAAGATTCTGATCAACCAGACCCCGCTTCGCTGCTCGTCTCTGTCACCAGCTTTTCAGATCTCAAGGGGGCTGCTGTGCTGTACGGAGGGGAATACCTTATTAGTCATACAGTAGCATACCCTCCAGTATTCGTTCCCAATTAAGATGGAACCTAGTGTGATGGTGGGTCCAACTCTATCATCTCATCCCACAAAATGCATTGAATAATTATTCGTAATTATGAATTAATCTTATATATATATACATATAAAATTAATTTTGCACATTTTGTTGTGTTAAATTTAGAGTTCATTTGAGATGCTAATTTGCCATTTATTCAGTTAATTATTTCATAAATAAATAATTAAAATCTATATTAATTTGACATAAAATTATTTAATTAAAAATTATAAATAAAAATAAATATATATTAAGAGAAATGATAAAGTAAGCAATTACGTAAATAAGATTAAAAAATAATATGTATCTATTATCTATTTCAGAAAAATATATTATTTATTTATATAATAAATATTTTAATATGTATTTCAAATAATATTAAATTATACATGAATTATCAATTAATAACCATAATTTATCTCCACTAAATTATCTAATTGAGTTTTAAGTTTCAAGTTTTATATAAAAATTCCCTTTTATTGTATTTAAATGAATAGAAAGTAAGAAGTGAGCCTGTGTGTATAGTTAATAGAGCCCATATTCTGATTGGGCTTAGAGCCGGTTACCAACAATCGGCCCACCCAATCTGTTCTAAGATACAAAATTAAAAAAATTTTCACTTTCTCGCCCAAAAATTGCAGCAGCTACAAGCAATGGCGTCAAGTTTGTTAAGAACCCTAACCCGATCGTCCAATTTAAATCAGACCGCTAGAAATTTCAGTCTCGTCACCAGCCAAATCAGCAATCACACAGCCAAATGGATGCAGGTATCCCTTTAAACTTCATACTCTATTCTTTTTAATCATTTGTTCAATTTTTTTTTGTTCCACTGTGGTGTAGTTGATCTGATTTTTGTTCTTCCTCTAATTATGTGTTATTTGGAACTTATTTAGGTTTATCAATGCATTGGGTTGATATTGATTTATTTATTGTTTCTTCGCATGGAGTAAAATGAATTTACATTTCAACGTAATGCTTAAATGAGAGTAGAAATTCGCGGTCCTTTTTTTATGAGGTAATTGGTTTAGTATTACATGAGAGTCGTTTCCGCAAGTTATTCGTCCAATGAAGTTATTTTTTTTCTAAAAAAAAAAAAAAAAAAAACTTATCTTTGTTTGTGGAGTATTTTTTTTTTTTTTTTCTGGCGCTACAAAATTAGGTTAAAGGTGTGTATTTGAAATGAATATCAACTTATGAATAAAAATGAAGATCCATATTGTTGCTAGTTTGATGTCCATTGCTTGATAATTGAATCACGGATATGGATAGGGGGACATGGTGGCACAATCTTTGATTTTGACCCTTCATGGTCGCACTGCTAGAAAATTATTTTCAATGTCATCCACAGACCCTGCTTCAATTGTTGTTACTAGGTATTAAAGATATTCAATGTCAGGTATCAAGTAGCAGAACATTCAATTTTCTGCTCTTCCAATTTTATGGATGTGAAAAATTTCTATGTTTTTGTCTTTAACTTGACAGTTATTATGATAGGTCGAAATTGGTCAGTACCGCATTAGGTTCACATATTGCTATTCTTTTAATTAGGGAAAGGAAAAGTGTATATTGGCATTATAAGAACTATTGTCTACCTATGGTTTCATTATGCATTGCTTAGAGTTATACATCAAGCAAAGAAAGATTTTGGGTCTTAACTCTGTCTTATTTGAACATTGGTTTACGGTGTTTGACTTAATAACCTCCAAAAGACCATAGTTGTGAATGTTATATATTGAATATGCACATTCAACAATTAGTGTTATTTGTTCTTGATGAAAATGAGTCGTGCCAATGTAAATCTATATGCTTTTTAGTTCAGTTATGATAATTTCTCGTATAACTGTTCCTATGGCTGTTGGAGATAAGCGAATTCTAGTGTTAGTGCCTTCAAGTATCTTTCAGGCCACATCAACTAAGTCTCATTCTTATGTCACGAACCTGTTATCTCAAAAAATCATGATTTACTTTATCCTTTTGTTAAATTGATGTACTGATGAAACTTAAGAATGTTGATGGAAGTTTACTTTGTTTATTGCTTGAATTTGCTGTTCCAATCTTATCATACTCGTTGATGCAGGATGTGGCTTGCTTCTAACTTGTTCTGAGTTTTGCATGTTTTACTGATGGCTTACATCTATATGTGCACTTGTATTGTCTTTGAAGAAAATATTTTCTTATATATGTGGATATTATTCTTTGTAAGTACATTTTGATGTTTTATAAGATAATTTTCTTGTTGATCTTGTTTTTTCTTTACCATCTACAATTGTATTGGTTTGGTTGCAGTGTTGGTTAAATAGTCCCTGTAATTGATTTTCACAGACTTGTCATTTAATTTCTTAAAGGTAGGTCTGCATTAAGTGACTCAAATAACCAAAAGTTGCTTTTTACTTGCAGGATACTAGTAAGAAATCTCCAATGGAATTGATCAATGAAATTCCCCCCATCAAGGTTGAGGGAAGGATTGTTGCATGTGAAGGAGGTTAATCATTGTTTATTGGTTGTCAAATTTGAATATGTTATTATAAATCCTGTTGATTATAAAGTATAAACTCCTATTGGGCCTAAAAGATGTAAAAACAAGTGACATTGGTGTGCTTTATTTTGTTCTTGTTGCAGACACTAACCCTGCACTTGGGCATCCAATTGAGTTCATATGCCTTGACTTGAAGGAGCCAGCTGTCTGCAAGTATTGTGGTTTACGCTATGTCCAGGATCATCATCATTAGGAGTTGTGGTATTTTTTTCATTTGTCCTGTTAATCATATGCATGGACCATCCTTGCGTATCTTTATCATGATGTTTCGGTCTTTCAGTGCTTTTAATTGATAAATCCATGTATCGATGATATTTTCATACTCTGAATATCAATGGAATAAGGATTTGACATGATTATCATGGTTGCTTGGTTGCTTTCTCAAACAAATTCCCAGTTATCGATATATGTTCATCTTGTGGTCTGCTTTTGGAGTTTATTTTAAATAAAAAAAAGTTATAATTGGCAATATTTCTGACTGATTGCTAGCATGGTCCTAGTCACTTTGTCATGAAAATTCACCACTTGCTGGAGCAGCACAATTTCTGCAGTTTTTCGTTTTTGACATTGATATGCAATTTGCAGGTGTCATGTAAGCTATGGTTGTTCAACTTATCTTTGAATTTTCTCCTAAAGGAAAATTAAGATGATTTTGAAATCCTTAAGAATTTAATTCCATGACAAAATTAATTCTCCCATAAAAGGGGAAAAAAAATGATGCAGCAATTCAAAAAATAAAATTTTGTTCGGTTTATTAACAACCTCACTGTAATTGCACATCAGATGCAGAGAGGAAATGAGTACAACACATTTGCAGACGAAATTTAAAACCAAAAAAAAAAAAAGAAAAAAAAACAAGTTTAGAACATAATTTATGAGAATGATTTCACGTAGTTGTCATATGCCATTAAGTCACAAGTAATACAGAAGGAGAGTTACTACAACGAATTCTAGGACAATTTGGAGGATGTGGCCAGTTTGGCTTTTAGGTCTTTCCTCAGTATCTTTCCAGAGGGAGACTTAGGAATTGCATGAACTAAGTACACTTTGTGCAGTTTCTTGTAGAACACCACCTGTTAGAAAGCATAGCATTTAAACAAAGAAAAGAAAATAGTAAGGTTTAAATTAGTTTTCAAAGCAACCTCTCGATTTCTAAAATGAGTATCCCCAAAACTCTTATTTCTTAGCATACAGGAATTTAATTGTCTGTTGGTGTATAACATGTCACACTTTTAAAACCCCTCCAGAACTCTTCTTTCTTAGCATACAAGAATTTTTTAGTTGTCTGTTTGGGATGTATAAAACATCACACTTTTAAAACCCAAAATATTTGTATTTGGAATGTCCTAATTAAGTGGTTTGGAATGCCACCATTAGCAATCTTCCTTCTCTTAAAACTATATATCCAAGACTTTTAGACTATATTTCATTGATACCTGTTTTGCTATGTATTCTTTTACGGCCTCTTCAGTGAGCTCGAACCCATTCGATGGAACCACAAATGCAACGGGCACTTCACCAGCAACTTCATCCTTTTGCCTAACAATAATAATGTAATAAAAGTCTTTGAGCTTTAAAGTGGTCATTTCTTGCCATAAATATGATTGTATTTTATCGATCTCTTCTACTGTAACTTACGGGACAACTGCTGCGTCTGCAATTGATGGATGGCTTATCAGTAGGGCCTCGAGCTCTGCAGGTGCCACCTGAACATAGAAAACGTGAGAAATTTATTAACAAAATTCAAGGGTTTTTGTTTTTTTTTTGGCGGTCACCTATTCAATTGTCCCACCTATTTTGACGGATTCGAATTTTTTTGTACTGATCAAATAAATATTCACATATATATTATCTGAAAGACATGCAAATTTCATAGATGCGTCTCATTTTAAGCTAACCATATTTATTGTCTAAAAATGAAGGTTGGAAATTAATCTAAAATACTATTACATGTCAGTGTTCAGTAACAAATCCTCAATATCTCTTCAAAGATCATTTTCCTTTTTTTGTCTCAAATGAGTTAAATTTAGTACTGTGCACAAAAACTCTTATCTTTGATGCAAAGTGCTGAAAGGTAAGTGGAACATGCCTGGAAGCCTTTGAATTTGATGATTTCCTTCACTCTATCAACAATGAAAACCTCATCATCTTCGTCCACATAACCTATGTCCCCAGTGTGAAGCCAACCTTCAACATCTATGGTGTTTGCTGTGGCTTCAGGATCATTCAAATATCCTATGATTTGTATGAATAACCTCAATAATAAGTACCCAATTGCAATTTCCTTAGTAAGAGATTCAATAACGTCAAAAGACATATATGCATGTAGGCTACCTTTCATGATTTGTTGTCCACGGATGCAAATTTCACCAGGCTGGTTGTAGCCAAGGGAGCAACCGGTTTCAGGATCAATAATCTTGAGCTCTGCATTTCTAACCACAGTGCCACACGAACCTGACTTTGTTGGAAATGGCTGCTTTGCAAATCCTAAGCACATTGATAGCACTGGACCTGCCTCTGTCATCCCATAGCCCTATCCCATATAAGGAGAAACAATCAATTTTCTGCCGCATCTGATGAATTAATTTTGGTGTCAAATGAGTCTTTGAATGTTGCAAAATGAAATTTGAGCCTTTTTTTTAAAATGTTATGGAGATTATTAATACTTGAATTTCTAGTCTCTTGTACTATCAAGTATACACATTTATAGATGATTAGCTAAATAACACAGTTATATTGCTAAAATAGCTTAATTATGATCATTCGTTGAATGAAAAATATCAAGAACAGCTAAGAAGACCTTGGTTTGGTGATTAAAAAAAAAAAATTCAGACTTTCTACATATTAGGAACCAAAAAATATTATTGGGTAATATTTTTATTATTTTTAGATAATCATTTCACTAATATCCAATTATTTACTTGATTACTTTAATATATATATATATATATTCTTTTAATTCTATTTTTATCTTTCGTAAAGATTAGATTAATAGTAAAAATGGAAGATCATAGAAAATGAATAAATACCAATGATAGAGGAAATATAGCAAATGTCAGTTGAAGAAATTGTCGTGAGTAGATAATCTTAAATCCTAATTTGAGCTCCTATTTGCAGTTGGAGACCATAACTCTGAGTCATTATTGGCCGAAAAAATTTGATTAATCTTAAATCCTAATTTAAGCTCCTATTTGCAGTTGGAGACCATAACTATGAGTCATTATTGGCCGAAAAACTTTGATAAGGTTCCCCACCCACCATGGCCCTTTTGGACGTATTGTCCTTTATATGGGGGAAAACCACGTTTTGATCGTTAATTTTGGCCTGTACTATATACAAATTAATAAGATGCATTAAATAAGTGACATAAATTGGTGAACTTGCTTTTTTTTTAATTTCATTTTTATTATTCTATCTTTATTATTGTAATTATATCTGACTATTTATTAATTTAAAATATATTGTAATTTTATTAGATCCACTCATTTAATACGGTTCTTTGTTCAATGCCAATAGGGTGAAGCCATCCGCATAGCTAGCGCCTGGGACCGTCTATTTGAAGACTTCCTCCGCAAGCAACAATAACACTGACAACGATTTTAAATTTAAAAATAATACAATTATTTTTGTATGTTAAAAAATATTGTCATTAACTGCTCTAAGTATTGGAGATTGAAATGTGATCAAAGTTTTCATAATCAAATTGCACCGGATTAATAAAATCGAAAATTAATTTAATTTAAAAATTAAATCATAAAAGGATTGGATGTTATTAAACTATTAGTTGAGTTATGAAAAGATTAAACCTGCAGTCAAGTTTTCGCCATCAAAGGCATTGTCGTTAGAAATTTATTGCGTACGCTTAGTTATATGCACACAAAACCCACAAAAAGTTGTAGAATAGATAATATAAATCAAATCGACGTGGGTGTTCGATGTACACACATACGTGGTATGAACGATAATCAGTTAGCAAACGCAACTATTACTAACCTGTCCCAAGATAGCCTGAGGCACCCTGCTCCGGAGAGCATCCTCCAGCTCCTTCCCCAGGGGCGCAGCCCCTGAGAGCACCACTCTGATCGAGCTCAGGTCAAACTGATCCAACATCGGATTCTTCGCCAACGCCAGCACTAGCGGAGGCACCACAGCGGCAACTGACACCTTGTGTCTTTGAATCAGCTCAAGCAATGCTCCAATCTCAAACTTCGGCATGAACAGCACAGCAGCCCCGGCTCTAAGGGAGTTGAGTAGCACGCTATTGAGCGAATATATGTGAAACAATGGCAGAACACATAACACAACATCTTCTTGCTTCAAGTACAAGTTAGGGTTATCTCCATCAACTTGTTGGGCTATACTAGTGATCAAACTCTTGTGTGTTAGTATCACTCCTTTAGGCAGCCCTGTAGTTCCTGAAGAGTAAGGCAATGCTACAGGATCATCCGGATGGATTTCAACTTCCGGGATTTCGTTCTCGTTGGCCTCGGATAGTACTGTGAAATGGAGGCAGTCCTCCGGCGGGTCATCAGTGGTGATCACGGTGAAATCTTGGCCGAGTTGAGGGTGGTTATGAGAGGAGTCTTTGAGCTTGACTACGTATTGAGCTTGTGTTATGATTAGTTTTGCGCCACAAGAAGTTAACTGTTTGAATATTTCTTTAGAGGTGTAAAATGGATTGGCAGTTGTAGCGATTGCACCGATGATGGAAGCACCCACGAAGGAGAAAACGAATTCAGGGCAGTTTTGGAGGAGGATCATGATGACGTCGCCTTTCTTGATGCCTAATTTGGATAACCCAGAAGCTGCTTTTTGAGATATGAGGTGGGTTTCGGCGAAAGAGTAGGTTTTGCCAGTGGAGCCAGAGATGAGGCATGGTTTGTCTGACAGAGAGGAGAGATTTTGGAAGCAGTAGGCGTGGAGAGGGAGGTGGTTGGAGATGGGAATGTCGGGCAACTTTGATCGGAAAATATGGGGTTGGTCGGAGGAGTTAGAGGATTGTTGGGTTTGGGAGGAAGGTGAGACTTCTTGTTTTGGTGGTTCAAGATCAAGAGAGGCTATGGAAAGCATGGTGGTTCTTGAATCTTGAAGATACGTTTTTATTTTTGGTTAGTATAGAATGGAAGAAATGTTAAGTGCGTGAGGAAAAGTGTGCATAATAAATATAGAGCAAGAGCAGAGAAGGGAGGGGTCCAGAGGAGAGGATGGTAGGTTGAATTAGTGGGTGAGACAAGGGTAAGTAGTTGGGTGTTAGGAGGTAGTATAGAAACGAAGCATGCCCATCTCACGTTCAATAAACCAAACCCATCTCCTTGGTTTCCAAATTTGTGATGAAAAAACCAATGTTTAGACCCTTGAAGTTTTTCCATTTTGTTTATTCAGCCCTTGAACTTTTTATTGTGCCATATTAATTCTTCAAATTCTTTTCTTTTTCACATAAATGACCTACCAGTATATAGAACAACTAATAAAGGCATGTAACTCAAGTATGGACGAATCTCAATTCAATTCTGCTTTCCTCGAAGACTTATGTACATGCATTAGTCTCTTAAGATAAAATTTACTTTAAAATTATATTTATCTCCAATCATTTTTATTGTGAAAAAATTGTTGATTTTTTAAAAATTATCTATAGCTTCTTTTTGTAAAAAAAAAAAAAATTGTTGTTGATATGCTTTGCGTGAATTTTAATTTTCTCATAACTAATTCTCATTATAAAATCAAATTTGAGGGCTCATGAATATGGAATAATTGAAGTATAGGCTTATTAAAAAAAAAAACTAAAAGTTCATGGTCTTAATTCGATTTTTTATTTTCGTTTTTATTTTAAATTTTGCACTTCTTCTTACATGCTCATTTTACCATCAAACCTTTTTCCTTCTACCTAAGTTCTCTCACCTTCTCTCTAATCAGACAAATCCTCGCCCTATAAAGAGTGTGTTGAACATATTTTCTACATTTTTTTTCTTCTTATAAATAAAATTTCCAAATTATCATTTCTTGGAAACTCGCTTTTCTTAAGGCAAAGCTATTTTTTTTTTTAATTTTCACTGAAAGGATATGAAATCATTAATAAAATTTTGACAAATTTACTAAAATTCAAATTAATCAAAGTATCACATTAAAATATTGAGTTAAAATAATGTTAATTAATGTTAGTAATTAATGTTAACTGATTTTACTATTTTTTATAAAAATTTATGTCAATATTTTGTCACATTATGTGATATATCACTTTATTTTAATCATTAAAAGAATTGACTAATTTTATTAAAATTTAAAAATGTTTGGATATTATGGGCCAATAACCTAAAGTAAACAAGCAATACAATATATTCATTTGCCCTTAGAGTTGGATCAGCTTCCAAAGTTGTTCACTTTTCTGCCTTGAATCCTTATATTTTGAGAAGGGGAAGAAAACTTTCATTATATTACAAGTGGTTAGTATCTTTTAAGTTTTAAAAATTAGAAATTATTTATCTCTAACGAAAATATTATTTATAATAAAAATTAGGTCTAGTGGCACTTATAACCTAATATCTTCATGTTTTCGTAAACCTATATAAACCTTTTAAATTTGATAATTATTGATCTATGTTAGTGTCTAATTTAATCATTCTTTCCTTTTTGATCTTGATAAAAAAAGAAGAACAGCAGAAAAATAAATAATTATATAAATAAAAAGGGGAGTAAGAATGAAAAGAACTCAGCATTACTTTTAATGAAATGTTTGAATTGATTTTTTTATTTTTTATTTTCAATCTATTTTAATTCTCAAAATAAAAAAGGGAAAAATTGTTGACCTAAGTTGTTTGATTTAGTCACTCTCTATTTTGATATTGACAATTAAATTAAATAGTATTAATATTTTTTACTAAATATTTTTTATCTAAAATTAAGTTAGAAAAAGTTTATACTAAAAAATTTAGAAAATCTTCTTAAGTCACGAAGTGAACTTAAAAATTTCTATTGAGAAATGACAATCATGACCAAAACTATTAGATCGTGACTAAGATGGATTTGAACCAAAATGGATAGACCATATCATGATCAAGATTGTGACCATGATTTTGATTGCGAAAAGCAAATCATTATCACTATTTTAGAATTGCAACCATGATATTTGATTAGGTAGAAGTAGCTCCAAAGGATAGTTGAATAATCTATGAGAAAATGTCTTGTGGCACTAATTGTTAGATATAGTCTAAAATTGCAATCGCGATTTTTCTATCTTGATTGTGAAATAGATTTCTCAATCACAATTAAGATTTAGCAACCGCAATTTAAGTCTCATAGGCTACAAACCATATAGCATCATAGTTCTATGGTCTAAAATGCCTCTTTTTTTTGTGTTTTGATTTTGTCTTCACATATGAGGTTTAGAATTGAAATGATATTCATTTTTTTCTTTTCTAAAAAATGAGATTTTTATTCATACTAAAATCAATTTAGATACATATAATTTGTGTAACCTAATGAATACTTATTTTTTGTCATGTATATTATCAAAGTATAAATTAAAAATTCTAAAGAATAATATAATAATAAGAAAAAAATCATATTAAAATCTTTAATTCAAAATAAAAATAATATAATAATTGATCATTAATTATAATATATTTATATTTTATTTTTATTATACAATAGTATACAAATTCTATTTTATTTATCAATTTTAATATTATAAAAAATTAACAATACTAAACATTTAAATATGTTATCAAGACATATGTTCATTACTTCATAAGTAAATATTTATGAACTGTCATCACAATATTCATCAAATGTAGTCTTTTACATTCTATCATTTTATCAAACAATATTCATCAGATGCAGTTTTGATCTTTTTTTCTATTTTTTATTTGTTTAATAGTTTAAAATTATATGAACATTCATTATGTGAATACAGTTGTAAGTTTGTTAACAACAAATTTTGAGTTTAAATTTATTAATTTGTTTGATTTTTTTAATGAACATTCATCATATGGTTAAAAGATATTTATCTATTTTCATTTTCATGTTCATTATTTTTTTATTATGTTGTTTGTTAAAATATTTAACTATATGTCATCAAAATGTATCTTCATTACTTCATATGTTCATCATTTTATCAATATTTATCTAAGATTTCGTTGATGTTCACTTAATTTTTAATCTAATATCATATATGTAACTATATTTTATTAATATTCATATTCATCAATTGTAGTTTTTAGTAATTAAATAATTAAATATTCATTAACTATTTAAATAGTATAAAGATGCATGCTCATTAGTTAGTATGTAAATATTCATTATTTGTAAACACTATGTTCATTAATTGTAGCCTTTATGTTAATCATCTTCTTTTATTATGTTTTTTGTTCATTGATGAGTATTTGAATATTTATTATATGTTTGCATAATATTCATCTTTTATAGTTTTATATTCATTAATTATTATATAAAATGTTCATCAGTTGTAATATTTATGTTGATTATATTCAATTCGTTAAAGCAATCAAAGTAATATATTTAGAATTGAATCACATGGAATTTATAAAATTTTAATTTGACTTGATTTAATTATAATTATATAAAATTTAATTTAATATAAAATTTTTATAATATATTTATTTAACAAATTAACTTATTTAATTTTTATATAAAAATGCAAATTTTAAAATTAAAAGTAAATCAAATTAAATAATAATAGAAAATCTGAACTGAACTAGCTAAACAATGCATCAATTTATGCTAATTACAGTAATAAAGAGAAAAAATAAAAGAAAAAAAAGAAAGAGGTATGAAATGTAAAAATGTGATAGCGGTGAATGTACACGGTGATAGGGGCTCAGACCATGATGCAACATGGTTCGGTCCATGATTTAATGACTTATAATTAAGTACCCCCTCCAAATGTCCTTAATGCATGGAGAACTAATTTCATTTATGGCCAAACACTTGTTCTTCATTTAAACATCGGTTATTATTCTTTTGAGAAAATTGAAAGTTTTGAATATTATTATAAGGTTTGGTGTAAGATTAAATACTTAAAAATTAGGTTAGAGAGTAGGAGCTGTAGAAACTTGTGTATAGGGTTGAATATGAGTTATGAAAAAATACTTGTAAGATTGAGTATGAGATTTGGAAAAACATTTTATAAGGTTGAGTGTAAGTCAAAACACTAATTTGGGAGTGAGTTTGAAAAACTTTATTGTACAAAACTAGTTATAGTGAAATTCGTAATCGAATTTAGGGAGTGTACGTAGAACTTGTTATACTCAAACCGCTATAAATTTTGTATATTATTTTCTTCCTCTTTTTAACTCTTCATTTTTTTAATTTTTAATTTACCTTCAATTTAACCCTCATTCTTGGTGCATAAAGGCTAATAATAATTTTAATTAAAATTAAATTTAATTAGAATATTTATATTATAATCAAAATTTTGAGAAATTAGAATTTTTTTAATATATTTATCGTGTGACTAATGTATGTATTATAAAAGTATCTATAAGATTCACAATCCAACTATAATTTTTTTAAAAAATAAAAAACAATTCTTTTACTTTTTTTTATAAAATCAATTAAAATTCATTGCTATTAAGATATTAATTTTATATAATTTTCTCAAAGAAAAAAAAGAACTCATTGTGCTTTCCACAATCAAATTTCTCCATAAAAAATAGTGATTTCAATGAATGGCATAAGCCCAAGCACTGCATTTTGACGCACATACAATTTGATAAAATCATGTCTAATTTTGGATAAATTTTGCAGTTAAAAAGGTTTACATATAACTTTAAAAAAAAACAAAAATATGTATTTTTTTAATATTATTAGGCCTAAAAATCGAAATTGAATTATATATATATATATATAAGAGGGAGAGTTATTACTACCGGTTAATATTAATCACCCAATCCAAAAAAAAAAAAAACGAGAGAGACGATAACAAGCAGCAGAGACTTGGTTAATATCGAGGAACGCAAAAAGTCCAGAAGCAGCTATGGACATAATCCAAAATTCTCACATGGAATGAAGATTCCACCCTCATCAGTCGATAAAAAATGACGAGACTCCTAAACCCCACCACCACCACCAAACTAGTCAGCGCTTTACAAACCACAACAGTGTTAAATCGATTGATTGATCCCTTTTTAATTAAATGGATTTGACCCATTCAATTAATTCCATTTAGTAATATTTTATTTTTAGTAAATTACATTTGTATTAGAAATAAAAAAAAAGTATAGTATTATTGAATAATGAAAAAAATATTTTTAATATTTCAATTTTATCATTTTTTATCAATTTTCTTGATTTTAAATAATTTTTTAATAATTTCAATTTTGATTTATAACTAAAATAATTGATCTGATTGATGAGTTTGATTCTAGTGCGAAAATACTACAATTAACTAGGTTCAATTCCAACCGCAAAACCAATTCAAGGATGCTTTTGCTCTGCTCTAGGCTGAGATTTGATAATTATATTAATCATAATAATCAAAATCAAAGTATCCCTGAATTTTATCTTTATTAGAATTTGATTTAATTTTTCTATTTCAAATTCCAATTTGACTAGAGTTCAAATGAGATTTCACTGTTATGATTCTAAATTTGCCAAATATTTATGGAGCTTGAAACATAATAGCATTTTTAAGTAATGTTTACTTAATAATCCATCTAAAAAGGGTTAATTTTTTTAAGAGGAAAAAACTAAACTCCATTTTAAGTGTGATGTCTATGTTATGATGTGAAAAGCCAACAATCAATGGAAGTGGGAGTTGGGTTAGATAAATACAAAAGTTAAGTCAGACTACAAAGGTTTCAACTTTCATCTCAAATAGCCTTTTCTGAAGTAAACCACTTTGCCTAATTCTTGATTTGTGGGTTAGATCCTTGTTTACGTTAACCTCTAAACATGCAAAGTTTCTCAAAAGTTAAAAATTTATTACTTTTAAAGTTAACGACTATTTTAATACCACTTAATTTTTGTAAACTTTATAAAAGTTATAATTAAATATCCCTAATTTTGATAGACTTTTTAAAATTTTTATTAAATATCTCTTAATTTTTAAAAATCATTAATAAATATTTCTAGCTTTTAAAATTCATAAAAATTTTTAATTATTCTAATCCAATTCGGAGAAATTTTAAATCAAAGGGGCTTTTGGTAATCAACTTCTTTAGTTGGCAGTCTGCAATTTGGTAATCAACAGTGTGCAAGGTTAAGCTTCATTCTACATGTCGCCGATATGGTGCCTCATCCAATTATGGGCTTTTGAGTGACGCCCAAAATTCTACCCCCGCTGCTGAAAAACACCAATATCCACACCATCCCCCCACCGCAATTTGTGGTTCAACAGTCTAAAACAGTATAGCGACAGCAAATATAGAAATTTTTTCTGTAATTATTATTTTATTTCTTTTTTAATAAACTTTTTTTTGTTAAAATATTACTGTTTTATTTATTTTTTAATAAATTTTCTTTTTTACTTTTAAATATATATATTTATACATCTATTTTTTTTATTTTTAATTACATTGACATTATTATTATTGTTATTATTACTATTATTATTATTTAGAAAAAATAAACTTATTTTTTCACGAAGAAATTGAGATAAACAGTAGGTTTATCAATCTTAATATTACAAAATTGAAAATATCAAATATTTAACTATAAAAAATAATCTACAGTTTATAAAAAATGAACCTATAATTTATTGATAACGAATCTACAATTTATACCAAATTAACCTATACTTTACAAAAAATGAACTTATAATTTACAAAAAAAATGAATGTATAATTTTTTTTTATAAAAAATCAACAGTTTATACTAAATGAACTTACAGTTTATAAAAAAAAATGAATATATAATTTACAAAAAATGAACTTATGATTTACTGATAATGAATTTACAATTTATATCAAATAAACATACAATTTATAAGAAATGAACCTATAATTTACAAAAAATGAATCTACAATTTACTGATAATAAATTTGTAGTTTATATCAAAATAAATCTATAGTTTACAAAAAATGAACTAACAGTTTATACCAAATAAATATATAGTTTACAAAAAATAAACTTATAATATATATTAAAAATAAATCTACATTTCACAAAAAATGAACCTATATAATTCTCCAAAAGAGTAGACACGTGTTTATTGACCCCAAAAAAATACTTTTATTTTTTTTCTTTTTTGCATATGTGATGAACCCTGATTCATATTGTAATATAAATAGTCTATAATATAACAACCCAATATTTTTTGTAAACCCTACAATAAACTCCCCCAAATGATTACAGAATACTCTCCCACCACTTGCACTACCTCGATTCCCTTTCGAACATCCATCTGTGTTCAGCTTCAACCAATATGTAGGTGGAGCTTCCCACCCAGTCATCCATTTATGATTTGTGAACATCACATTGAAATCATAAAATGATTAAAAAGTTAAACAATGTAACTCTAAAAAAAATAAATTTGTGCTAGTTTCCACAATTGGTGTAATTAAAATTTATCTTAATCATCATGAATTGAAT
Source organism: Omphalea diandra (assembly GCA_949677035.1). Lineage (NCBI taxonomy): Eukaryota > Viridiplantae > Streptophyta > Magnoliopsida > Malpighiales > Euphorbiaceae > Omphalea > Omphalea diandra. The sequence continues at coordinate 28,054 of CATIWR010273275.1, forward strand.
CTAACTCATATCAGTAAAATGGGATGAATATTGCTTCAAAATGAGATAAATATTAATATTGTTTAATTCAGTTAATATCTTGATTCAACTGTGAAGTTATACATATCAGAAATCTTGAATGAACATCATCGATATTTTTGTCTACCAACATATTATTTCTTGGTATGGTGATGTGTAATGATCAATTACAATTTTAGAACGAGTCTGACAAGTAAAATACTGCCACAAATTAAGTGAGAAAATAAAATTAATAAAAAAATTGGGACAAATTGCTTTCTTTAAAAGCCAGCTAACTAAATTGGCACACCCCAAAATAAGAAATAACCATAGCATTATATCAGAAAAATAAAAAGAAAGGAAATATATAAAAAGGCTAATGATCAACATTTATTTCATTATAGGTTTTTTCAGGTGAATTTTAGGTAATGTATACATAAAGTATTGTTATGTAAAATTATATATATATTTATAATAATTTTATCACAGCCAAAACTCTTTACAGTCTCATTTGTAACCCCATTAGTTAAAGTGAAACAATGGTAATCTTTTGGATGCAATAATTTGAAGTAAGACATTCGGATTTGATTTTTATTTTGATTAGTTTAAATTGTTTGATTCGAAGCTGTCTCATTGTTATATTTTCCTATTTTAATTTAGGAGTGTAATTTAGAACTCACTTAAAATGGATTTCAAATGAAGAGATTATTGGATGCTTCCAACAAATTAAAAGAAATAATTCATTATCAAATTTAAATATCATATTTCAAATTCAAGTTTAGACAACAATAGAAGCAAGATGATAATAAATATCTTTAAAAAAAAAAAGTAAATTATTGAATGCTTTTAAAACACTTAAAAATATTTTTTTTATTAAATGCTCTTAAAACAGACAATTTTATTGTTTTACTCATATAAATGTGTGGGGTCCACTCTTCCTATTTTAAGTATACGCATGAATTTATAGGTGTAAAGTGTACCAATCTCATATGCAATGAATTGTTTAGCCATGGATTTTACAATTTTCTTAAATAATGTGGATAATGTGGTTTTATTCAATGATAAATAATAATTTTTATTTAATTCAATGATATTTAATTATATTTATTTTAATAGTAAATAATAATTTTATTTAATCTAACGATGAATTATTAATTACTATATTATAGTGTAATAAAATAAAATGCAATATAATCTTCAGCCTCGCATGCTCCAATTATTTGGAATAATTATCAGGAGAAAAAAAAAAAGAAAAAGGGTTGAACATGCTTAAGTTGGTTACACACCAAATAAGTTGCTTATTAAGTTGCAGACAAAATCTCCCAACTAAAAAGAAAAGGGAAAAAACATGCAGACAAAATTGGGCATGCACACTTGCAGCATTATCCAGCCATATTAATCAAAAGAAATACAAATTTTGAAGATTTTAATCAATACATTCCCGTTTTATTCTTAGTAAGTAGCTAGTAACATCAAATGTGTGTAGTGAGCCTATTTGGCCTGGATCAAGAAAGCATTATCCCATGATCACACATTTACAAATATTTTTCAAAACCCGTTAGTTAAATTCAGGACTATTGAGGTTTCCAAGTACAAAAAGCTACATAGTTAACCCTATTATTGACATGAGAACCAAAGGAGCAAAGAATTTTAGTTATCCTTCATGTAACATAGTGGTCCCTGACTTTTTTGGACTAGCATGCTGGACAGGCAGTGGTGCAGTCACCACTGGAATTTCCTAAGTGGGGTGATGCAATGGAGGAGCAGCTGGAGCCAACGATGGTTCTAGTGGGGGAGAAGCCACCGCCACAGATGGATTACTAGTGTTAGACGATGGTCCTGGTGGTGGAGAAGTCACCGCCACAGGTGGATTACTATTGTTAGAGCAACTAGGCAATATGTTCTTGATAGTAGTCGACACCCCATCGACGCCATGGAACCAAATGGAACCAGCAGTGCATATATTTGGACTAATGATTTTCACATTATTGAGAAAGAAACTCCTCCGTCCATTGTTGTTTATGTCAAGAATGCACTCATGAACACAACTTGGAATGGTAGAACCTGATGGGATATGTTGGAGTTGATCGAAAAGCAAGGGCGAAGGAATCCAATGGCGATCCAAAACAAAATTCTGAGGGATTCTTGTTTTGGACAAGATTCAATCATTGGGCATCAAGAAAGTGACATTCTCTTGAATTCTGTCATCAAGAGGGGACATGTTGATGAGGGTGACGAAGGTGAAGTAGTTGGCTGTTGTCATTTGTTCAATAGCAACATCAAGATCATGGCTTTTTGAAGTAGTGCTGCTGTTGCTGAGGTAAGAACCACCAAGATAGTAGAAATAATGTCATGTAAGTTGCCATGTTAGGTTGCATTCTGGGGCAAGAAACTGAAAGTTAAAGCCTGAAGGGTGAAGAATCTCTTTCTTGCGTTGGCTTGGAGTTGTCTTATGAAGGGAATGTGGCTAGTATTAGCCTTGTAATATGAGAAGTTAGCTTGGACATGCATCTATGCTGTTTCAACAACTATATTCGCACCTTCTGCATACACGTTTTTATGTACTGCTTATTCATTTTTTATTTTGAATGAGTTAGGAGTTACCAGTAAGGCTTTCTCGAAATTCACGAATTTAAGGACAAGGACTTGAGTTTCTTGAAAGTTTATAATAAAGGTCTAATGAGAGCTGTGGCCAGCATCATGGTGTAATTGCATTCCGGCCCCTTCGTGACATCGTACGATATAAAATACCAGAAGTGGAAAAAATATGGAATCTGCTGTAATTGCCTTCCAATTGTTTCACTTTCTACATTACAAAAGAATACAATAAGCAAGTCCTAGTCATCCATGTAAAAATGGAAAACTGACTAGAAATTCAGCTTCTTGGTTGTCCATCTTTACTAGAAGTGCTACAAAAGAAATCACTTCTTGAAATGGCCACAAAAAACAGAATATACCTAGCCTGTTTTCCAACATAATAAAAACTTTTTGAGTTTAAAAACAAAAATAATGAAGGAATGTCACTGAACAAATGCAGCTAAACAGGTTGCCCTATCAAGGGAATTGGAAAGAACCTCCAATTTGGTTAGTATCAGATGGAGGATTAATAGCCACCCAAAGAAGGGATATGGTGATTGCGATAAGTCCGGACCACACAAAAACAATGGTCGGTGTTCTTCCTCTTCTTCCCATCAGCCCTTTGGCAAATGGGTAGAGATGTGCCAGGACCCAGAAACTGAAGAAAACACCACCTATTAAACGGCTCCACTGTGGTATGACACTGTATATGGTTCTGCTAAATCCAACTGCTATTGCAATTAAGTTAACCATGATGATCACAATAGGAGGTATCATCAAAGAACTCCATTTGACAATGTAAAGATCAGCAAACTCGTCATCCACATCATCACCGCCTGATTTTGATGTCAAGGTGAAAGAAATTTCAATTCCTGCAATGACTTTTAACAGCCCCTGAATTACAGCAGCAAAGTGGGCACTAGTCCCTCCAATCAACCAAAACTGCTCATTCCTCCACCATTCCTCTAGTGCAACACCAGACCATTTTATTTCAAGCAAGGCAAGTAAACATAGAGTCAAAGAGATGACCAGAAGGTATACCAAGAAGGTGACATTAAGGGTCTGGACAATGAACTGGCCAGAGAAAAGTGATAATGCAGGTAGGAAGCAATAGACAATCAGGAAGATGGAGGTGAATGGGTAGATACCAACATTGAGATATGCTATCCTTTGCAGAAATTTCATTCTTGAGCTGGCCAGAAGAGCATTGTTGCGGGAGAAGAAAATCTCAACAGAACCAGTAGCCCACCTGAGGACTTGATGAAGCCTATCTGTGAGATTGAGGGGAGCACTTCCACGGAAGGCATCACGCTTCGTTACACAATAAACTGATTTCCATCCTCTGTTGTGCATTCTATACCCAGTGACAACATCTTCAGTGACAGACCCATAAATCCATCCAACCCGCTGTCCCCACTCTGTTTTGTCTTCATACCAACAAGAGATGACACTGATTGCCTCTGAAACAGTTGATGCATCAAGAAGTTCACGAGGAATGGTAAGAACCCCCGGTGGGCGTCCATTCTTAACAGCTGGGTGATCTGCAAGGGGGCGACCTTGAAACTCTGCTACTGGGATTGAATCAATGAGGAATGTTGAATTGCCGAACTTCTTAGGGAACATGGAAAGGTTCATTTCTTCTTCGTCAGAATCACCCATTCTTAACGCCCTGTTCTCTTCTGGGGTGTTTCCAACTGAGGAATGCTTCTTACGACGGGCAAAGCAACAGCTACAGCAACCAGGGTGGTTTTCTTTTGCTCGAGGAGGATCAAAACCATATAGGGCAGTCCTTCTAAAGAGGCACCCAGTTCCAACATAGACTGGACCCATAAGACCATCAAGTGCACGCATATTAACATCAAAGAAAACAGTGTTGCGATTGGCATATCGATCAGAAGGATCAATACCCTCAAACCTCTGAGGGAACTGAACATA
>CATIWR010273297.1:0-21564 GCA_949677035.1 Omphalea diandra
ACCGATTTTACATCTAGAAACGCGATTTTATACCGATTTTACACCAAATTCGATTTTGTATACGTTTGAACTCGTTCATGTGATTTTAGATCGTAAAATCGTAAAATCGTACGTTTTGAAACGCGTTTTTGACAACAATGGGTAAAAGTGCCATCTCATAAAATTCTAAACGGGAAGAGTGTTTTATTAGAATGGATATGGGATCAATAAGTTAGTCAATTTTTGTAGCTTAACGTAACTAAAGAAAAATTTTATAAAGTTATGAATTTTTAAAGTGAATTATATCCCTTTTCTCTAAAAATGAATTATGCTTGAAATTATTTTACATTTCAACAACAACAACTAATGAGAATTTATGAAGGATTTCATATTTTTCAGTTATCAGTCATAAGTAACAACTATCAATTATTATTAATAATTAAGTCGTGTTTGATTAAATTGAAAATTAAGTTTTGAATATGAAAAAAACTGAAATTTTTAAATAATAAATCTAATCAATTTATTTAATAATTATGATTACTGAAAATCATCAATTTTTTTATTAGATATATTTAATTTTAAAATATTGACTTTAAAATTTAGCCATCAAATATATATTTAAAATTATTTAAAATACAAATTTAGAAATAACAATCATAAATGAAAATATTTTTTCTCATAAATATATGAAAACAAAAGCATAGAAGTTAATAATAATTTAAGCATATATTAATAGCATAAAAGCCAAACATTTTTTCTTGATTTATTCGTGACAATTCAAAAAGGTATTAAGGGAGTAAAAGTCATTCTACTAAAAATATTGAAAATCAATAACTTAACTCTCTGTAAATAGAAATTTTAAATTGATTATTTTGATTTATTATTTTAAGTGATTTTTAATTTAATTGCTAATTTTAAGTGTAATCCATGCCATGATATCAAACATTTAAAAAATAATAAGTACGAAAAATTTTAATTTTAAGTGATAAATTAGATTATTAAACAATCCATAAGCTAAAACATTAGTTGTAACTTTTAATCACATAATCAAAGAGTCCTTAATTTCAAGATTTCAAAATTTGATTACATTATATTTCCTAAATTGCAATACCATGGCAACCTTTAATGTTTGTTGAGGCCTTAAACTCTCGTCTTCTAAAAAATGTCTCATGCTCTTGTATTTTTTCACCGATGAAAATAATTAATGTAACTAATTTTAGAATAAGATCTAAAAAAACATATTATAAACTATTAGAGCGTGTTTGATATGAATAAATTTTGTAGTTTTCTATAAAATTCATTTATAAATTTATATTTTATGTGTTTAGTATAAAGAAAATTTTTTTATTTCATTAAATCCTTGACAATAATTATAACTAAATTAAATTCTATAAAATTTAATAGAATTTTCAAATAAATTCTAAAATTGTAATAATCAATATAGATTATTAATTTTAGTCATAGCATTAATTAGTTTTAAATCGCTATTTGTCATTCATCAAATAATTGTATATCATACAATTATATATCATTATTGTTGTGAACGCTTGGGAGAGAATGTCGTGAATGTTTAGGAGAAAATGAAGCGAATGCTTGGAGAACATGCAACCCCAAAGCATTGGTTTAACTCCTCTATTTTGAATGATGTGTTTTGAATGATAACAAAATAATGACAAAACCTTGAAAAGTTCTAATGTTTGTATTTTTAGTGTTTTTGTTTAAGTGTTGCAGCCTAGTCATTCCAATGAGCGTTGAACCATTCAATGGGCATTAAAGGATGAACAATGAGCGTTGAATGAATGTTGCAAATAGCCAAAGTTTTTTGGATCTCACAACGAGCGTTGTCCATTTGCAATTGGCATTGGAGAAGTACTCTAGTTTGGGTTATGCACTATAGAGACCTCATTACGGGTGTTGTGGTTTTGCAACGAGTCTCGATTTGGTCTAGCAACAAGCGATGGAAAAGTGCTCCAAATTGTGCTACATTTTCTGGAACAACCAATGAGGGTTGACAAACACACAATAGGTGTTGAGATATTTCTAACGGGCATTGCGAGATCTTCAACATGCGTTGAATCATTTTTCCAGTTGTTGAAAAACAAAGCACCAAGTTCATGTTTTTTGGAAAATAAACAACGGGTATTGTTCTTACTCAAACAAGCATTGAAGTCAAAGCTAATAGGCGTGAAAGCAAGATCAATGGGCGTTGGAAGTATTTGTTGCAAGTTCAATGACATTGCTCAGTATCAAAGGGTGTTGTGACCTATAACGACTAATTTTGTAGAAAAACTGTTAAATTGAACTTCAACTTTTCCAACAACTATTTTTCGGAGCTTGACTATATAAGAATCATTTCTAAAGACTAGAAAAATATTAGAAACTTGAAAGAATATTTGTAATCAAGTAGACAACATCTAACAAGTTATTTGTGTAAATATTTTGGTGTTGATTTAATTTGGGTAAAGTGAGGATTATTATGTAACTCTTTGAGAGTAGGTTTTCTTGAGCACTAAAAGTTACCTATTTTGAGAGGCATTAACACTGTTTGGATCTATCATTGCTAGTGGTTAAAAGGTTGGTATTGTACCTAGAAAAATACCAATGGTTGAATTGACTCATTTGTTCCTTATAAAAAGAGAGAAATTGTAAAGGTTGTCATTGAGTTTGGAAAAAGGAAGGTTTTTCTTTTTTTAGTGTGAAAAATTAAAGGTTTTTTTTTGAGTTTGGAAAAAGAATAGAAAAAATTTAAGTGAAAGTTTGAGGAGTGAAATAGACACATTATCAAACCATTATAAATCTGTGTTGATTTGTGTTTGTTGCTTTGCTATCTTAATTTGTTGTTTTTATTTACAATGTAATTCTCCCCTCTTGAGTTGCTTCATATGCATCCAAACCAACAATTATTTTACATTATATATAGAAAACTGCAATATCATGTATAAAATAATAAATAAATATTAAAAATTAAATATAATATTTAAAATAATAAACAATATGTTAAAATTTATTATATTAAATATATTATTGATATTAAAATTTTTAATTTATATTTTTTAATAAATATAATAAATAATAATATCACTAAAAATTATATAATTATTTTTAAAATTTTAAAAAATTAAAATTAATTTCAAATCACGCCAATACGAGAAAATGGGAGGCACACTTAATTTTAGTTTAATGATAAAATACGTGCTTTGAGACTTTTAGGTCTTTTGACTAGAATATTTCGTAAGAGGTCGTGGCGTGACGTGTCTAAAAGAGGCTCGACAAGAACTAATACAAAGGCAGACTTTTACACTTTTCATCACAGCTAAACGGTGGTCTTAAAACAACGAGTCCATACAGTACATGTACAGTCAGATATTATTTTAATTTTAATTTATAAAGCTAATTAGCGATTGCAATGAGCAGAGACGCCGCACCACCCCTTCAACGCTTACCTCACGTTCCATTCACACACGCGCCACAAAAAGCCCCCAACTCCAATCCCGCACTCTATACTTGCATAGTGAGTATACAGATTACTCGATTTCTTTCTTTCTCTTTCGCGTGCTGTGATATTGTTGAGATTCATATATATTCTTTTTCTTTGTCTCTCTTTAGGAGGAGGAGGATATAACAGGAATGGAATCAACGGAGTCGTCTTATGTTTCGTCTCCGGAGGCGCCGCACAAAAGATCTCCTCCACCGCTGAAATCGCCTACTTCTGGTATCTGATCTGATCTGTTTTTCCTCTCTTTCTGGAATGTGATGGAAATATTTCATATTTAGCTTTGCATTTGGCCGCATTCTTTGTTTGCTAGGCCTAACTTTGACTATGAAGAAGTTTGGTATAAATTGCATGCAAATTGTGTATTTTCGGATTTCGGTCATTTTGACGTGAACTGGAATCCTAACCCTAGTCTTAGTATTGATTGGTGAGAGATAATGTAGGAGAAGATTGGTAGAGAAAATATTAGTGCTATGTTCTGTTTTGTAAATGAGAAAATGTGCAAACTGAAGGAAAGATCTAAATTTGGAGCCTAGAAAGGAAGAATTGGGAGATTGTGTATGGTTTATAAGAGCTTGTGTGCTCAAATTTATGCTCGTTAACAGTATTCTTAAATGTGGGTATAATGAATGTGGTGTTTTGGATTTGGTCCTTAGCTTCAAATGAAGCATAAATTTATGAGCTTGGATAGTCGAAATTCAACTAAGATACTTATTGTTTGCATATATTTTTCTTCCAAATATTGACATTGTAATGCAAACTTTGAAATAAATCTTTTGATATTATTGCTTCTCATGCCTATGTCTTTCTGATCTTGTAGGGGTAGTAGAAGCATATGTGTTGTTTACGTTCTTGGATGGTATTTCAATTTTATGCTTAAATTTTATTTTCTGTGCTGTGTTTGGTAATTTAATTCATCTCTAAAATTGAGGCATTGATGATATTACTATGTGAGATATGTGTTAAATTTGTCATCCTCTTCTTTGCAACTTGAGACCTGACAGGTTTTATTTGAATTATTTACGAAAATTTTTTCTCAGGCGTGTATATCATGCGGCTTAAATAATATAAAGGGCCTTTCCTGGCTTCTTTATAAAAATTACTGGTTCTACCTATTTTGTTGTTTAAAATTTATTTGGATTTTAAGCTTGTTGTAGTTATTAATTGATTGTTCTGTTAGCAATTTATATTGTCAAGTTACTCTAATTAAGTGATTTTTATAAAATTCATATGATCATACTAGTAAGCATATGAATTTCGTTTCCTTGATTATCTGGTCCCTCAAATGTGACGCTTTGAGAGGATAAAGACAAGAGTTGTCCTGTTGAATCAAAGTGATATTATGCAGACTGAAAACTCTGAGAAATTTAATCATTGTGTCTGTCATTGATTATGTATATTTGGTACCTGTAATTTGGTTCTTCATTATGGAATGTGTGATGGTACGTGTTGTTGCCTCAAAATTGCATTGGCCCTATCTGACTGGCCACCAAAGAAATGAAGAGATTGCTTTTATTATGCAGATGAATGTATTCTGGTCTTAATTCTCTCTTCTAATATATTTATATTTCTGTTATATTTGTTGCTCTCAGATTCCATGGAGAAGCCAACACACCTTAAATTTCTTGTTTCAAATGCCGCAGCTGGTTCAGTGATCGGAAAGGGTGGAGTGACAATCACTGATTTTCAGTCACAATCAGGAGCAAGAATTCAATTGTCACGCAATTATGAGTTTTTCCCAGGAACATCTGATAGGATAATTATGATATCTGGAGTCTTGGATGACGTATTAAAGGCTGTGGAACTTATTCTTGCTAAATTGCTTAATGAGGTAATATTTGGATGTGGGCTTATTCAATATATGCAATTTCTTTTTTGATGTTAATTTATCAACTTATTTTTTTTTTCTTGATCAGCTAGATGGAGTTGATGTTGATCCAAGAACAAAAGTGAGACTAGTTGTTCCAAATAGCTCTTGTGGTAGTATAATTGGGAAGGGTGGTTCTATTATCAAGTATGAGGCCTCGTTCTCTTTCTTTCTGCTGATACGATATGTTGAATTGCTGTGTTTCAAAAATGAATGGTGAAAGTTTATTTTATGCCTTGAAATTAACTAATTCATATCTGAATCCCTTAATAATGTTTGCAAGCTAGATTATGGTGTTGGTGAACAGTGTTTTGTGTTTTATTTGTCATTAAACATAATAATTGTGATTCATATCTTCTATTTGACAGTGAAAATTTCTTTAGTTTCGTGTTGGTGTAGTAGCTTATCCAGGAAATCTTTTTTTGTTGGTATAGTTTTCTTTTAATGTTGCGAAAAGCTACTGCAGCCCTAATTAGTGTTTGATTTTTACTACAGATGCCTAATAAGTGTTTTAATTTGACTTTCCAAACCAACATTTGCATTAGTATAAGTCTTAATTTTACATGCATATTTCCTGGCTGTGTGGGATCCAGAATCCCCTTTTCCAAGGGTAGTCATATTTAGGACCCCATCTTCAAAAACCTTGCTCAGATGAATCTGGACTCAAACCTAAGGACATCTGGTTGCTGATTCAATAATGCCACTTATTGAATGCATTAAGTGAAACAACATTGGCTTTTAAGTGGAACATTACATTATTTTGGCAATGCCATGCTTCTGGGTTTACAGGACTCTTAACCAGTGGACTGCATTTTGAAGGTGGAGTTGACAGAATGTTTAATGCTGATGCTTTGTGGTGACCAGTGAGGCGTGTCTATTGTTAGAAAATATTTTCAATTCCATTTCTCATGTCCCCAAGGAAACTTCTTTGAGAATACTTAATCTTTTCTAGTTATAATAATGAATTTCAAGGAAACTGATTTATATTTAGGTGAAGAGCAGCTTTTGGCAGGTTGAAAAATCCATATTTTGAGGATGCTAAATAATATGTTTGCTGAATCTTATGTGTGTGTTTTTGTATGATTATATGAAGTTCTGTTTCACTTTGGATGTTAGACTCGATAGCTGTTGTCATTCTTGCATTGCATCTTAGTGAGCCTTCTCCGTGATATTATCGTGTCAAATTCTGTAGGCTTAGGAGGTGCCTGGTTTAGCTAATGGCTGTTCTCTTTTGCTAGACCCAAAGTCTGTTTACTTATTTAAATTACATGTTATTGTTTAATGTTTGGATTTTATTATAGCTGTTGATCCATCATCTCTTGGAGCTTGCTTTTCTTTAATCAACTGTTAACCTGTGTTTTTTTTTTTTTCAAAATTTGGATTATATTGTCACAATTAACATGTATTGTGATAAACACTTCTTCTAAATAAATGCATATGATGAAAATTTATAACTGGAAACTAGTGAGAAAGGATTTGTAAAATGATATGAACACTGCTTGAATTAATTATGATATGAATATCTATAAATTGGAAAAAAATATTTTTTTGTCAAACATTTGTAGGTTATTGGTGATTTTGACTATTGCTATATTCTCTTTGGTTTTTGTATGACACATTATAGAAAAGAAAGTAAGATGCACTGCAAGATATTGCATAATGAAACAAATATATGTCCTTAGTTCTCATTTAACGTGCTTATAATAAAATATTTAACTATTTTTGCTAAAAGATTAACATTTACTAATCACTAGCAAACAGCATCTGTTTTTGCTAAACAATTAACATTCACCAACTTACTTCTAATAGCTAACCTAAAGGCTTTGATATTGGAAATACATTACAGAACAAATATGAAGTTTGCATAAGTGTTTGAGTTGAGGACAAAGATTTGTCTAACACTAAAATTATTATAGCAATCTTGATAAGCCAATATGTTATCTAACATGGATGACCTTTTTAATTCTGATGGGCCTTTCTTATGGTCCATATATTAGTTCTTACACTCCCATATTGTCCTATTTTATTTTCTAAACCATCTTTCTTTAAGAATTTTCCTATATTGTCCTATATTAAGAATTTTCCTATATTGTTCTTACACTCCCATATTGTCCTATATTAAGAATTTTCTCAAGGACATTGATTATTTCTGGTTTCATCAAATTAGTTTTTGGGTAAACCACTTCTTTAAGTATATTATATTGCTACTTTTTTCTTTCTAGTTCTTTGTACTATAAATCTTTTTTAACATGCATTGGATCAGACATTGAAGAATCTAATCCCTATACTATAGCCATAGGGCATTTTCTATACCTGGTTGTGGATGCTTCTCTACCATCTACCTCATTTTTAGATATTTTTTAGTAAGTTTTATGTACTTTTTTTCTCTGGAGACCATATTATCTTTGGCTCAATATGAGCAATCTTTCTTTTCCATTTTGTTCTTCGGTTGTTTACAATTTTTTTTTTTCTTTAAAACGTGGCTGTTTACAAATCTATTTACAGAGAAATTGTTTACAAATTTGCACCTCATGATCATGGGGAGGGATCTTTAATTATCTTTCGTGAACTCAAATAGCTGCTTGGAAATGTATCTAAACCCGAGACTCCAAGCCCACATGTAAAGCATGAATTTCAGAAAGCATAGAAAAGCAAATTTCAATTGTTAACAGCGTGCCCATAAATTCCAATTTTCAAACTTAGGAAATGGGAGCTACTCAACCTTGTTTCTGTTGCATTCCTCGCCTTAGTCTTCCTCTTCTTTCTCCTCTATTCACTCCTCTCGGTGACTCTCTCGCTACCTCCAGCTGCCAGTCTCTCCTCCTCCTCCTCTCCACCTTTGATTTGTACCAGCATGTTGACCCCATTGAAGGTGGCCGTCATCCTCAGCCAATTGGGTCTTTACCTAGTCAATGCCATAGATGACAATGCCCTATGAGGATCCCAGGTGCAATAGCCAGCTTAATCAAGTCTTGCCCAACTGACACCTTTGATCAACTGCCTGATTCCCGATAACACCTCTATCTGCTTTTAGATCAGTTTCTCCAATTTTTTTTGAAGATTTTCCTTGTTTGTTAATGGTTTTTGTTGCTTCTTTTAGTTGCAGCATTTAAGCTTAAGTTTTTGGTTGGTTTTACTCTATTTTGAAAGGGGTTTCTTGGTTTATCTATGTTGGTTCAAGTAATTAGGTTATAACCTTTTCTAAATTTATATGCAATAGGTGGTTTTGGTTATGCTGGGGTTTACACACAGATTGATTTTGGGCTTTTAGGCTATAATTTTTTTAACTTGATCTATAGTTTATTCATATTTAGGTAGATATTCTATGGTTTATTCATATTTAAGTAGATTTCAATTTTTTTTCATGATTTTGTTGTTGGTTGTTGATGTTTGTTTATTTATTCTTTTAAGTTTTTGAATTTTTTTAAATTTTTTTGAATTTTTGATTGGTATATAAGAGAGGAAGGGTTGGTAAGAAAAAAAGTATAAAATGAAAGTGAGGCATTATAGTCATTTCATACAAAATTGTAATTAACCATTCTTTTTACCCCAACAATGCCACCCTTTCTTAAATCACTTATGATGGTAGCCTCATTTGTCAAAGAGGCAGAGCAATAGATGTTGCTGTTGTATTTGTTCAATTATGACTTACGTACCATCTTTTTCTCAATCATAATTCATGCAAAATTAGCTACAAGCTAGCTGGATTACTGCTACCTAAAGCAGAGGAAGCAATACATGCTGATATCTGGATTTTCATTTTTACAGGTCATTTATTGAAGAGTCTCAAGCTGGAATTAAGATAACTCCTCAGGATAATAATTATTATGGATTGAATGATAGGCTGGTGACATTGACCGGAACTTTAGACGAGCAAATGCGGGCAATTGAACTCATTTTGTCTAAATTGGTTGAAGATCCTCATTACTCACAGACTATGCAGGCCCCATTTTCATATGCAGGTTTTGCTCTTGCCATTACCTTGTAGCTCACACTCTTGTTTTTGCTCTAACTGCTCTCAGTTACTACAGTTTATGTAATTAGTTTTGATTGATTTGCATGCGTGAGCCCTATCCCAGGTTTCGTTATGTTTTGATGACCAGAGAATTCAAGGCTTTTTTTTTATACTTATTTTTATCAAATTGGGGCTTATTAATTATAGGTTTGATGCTTAAGAAAAGTAGTCAAAGAAAGAGGATTGCATCTTCAGGAAAGAAAAGAGAGTGAAGAGAGAATTATGAAGCAGTCAAAATATGCCTTTAAACTAAAATCAAATACCATCTACTGTCTTTAGTCAAAAGCCCAGAAAAAATAAGGTTACAGTTAGCAGGTATTTAGTGATATTTGAACTTGTTAACAATTTATTATATATCATGACTCCTAACTAGTAAGACACAAGAAAATACCAAATGGCAAGTAAATAAAGAGTGGCAGTGTTGCTGGGGCAAAATAATTTGGTTTCTAGAGCAAACAAAGATACTGGTTTAACTTTGAAATCTAGAAAATTTTGCTCTTATTTAATGATTCAAAATTCCTCCAAAAGTATCATCATTACCTAATTCTTTTGTTTTCAATATATACTGTGTAAATATGTAATCTTTTGAAACAAATTAAATTCATTCTTTCAAAAAAATAAAAACCCATATCAATTATAATGAGAGTCAGGATTTTGCATTGAATTATGTTATCTCTATGTAAAAACAGTCTATATTGTTAGTGAAAAATAAAATGAAGATCATTCATATATAAAAATTTAAATTAGTTGTTGAAGCAGAAAATAAAATGAAGATCATTCATATATAAAGATTTAAATTAATTGTTGAAGCAGAAAGAACTATGTGTTGACATGTGACATGTGATCATTATTTGAACTCTGTTTATATTAAAATAAAAGGAAAGAAACTGGGAGAAGAATTTTACAACCACTGGATTTTCTGAATGTCTTTTAGGAACTAGACCTACAAAAAATAGAATTATGACTTATCTTTAGAATTAATTTTGTTTTAAATTTTTTTTATTAAAATAATATATTAGCAAGTAAATCATGATGTCAACTTTATTTTTCTTTATCTGTTTAGTTGAATTTAGATATATTATGGAAGAATAAAGTAATATTACATTTAAAGAAGAAAGTGAATTAGGAGAGAAAAATATTTAAAAATTAATTGATGGGGAAATTTTTGTGATTTTGTTGTTTTAACAGCTGTAAAAATATCTTGCTCTGGCTCTTTCAAATTATTACTCTGCTAGGCACCTAATATAAATACTTGGATAAGAAAATTGTGTTATGAATGTTTACAGTTCTGCTTAATAATAAATATCTCAAAGAATACCGAAGGCCTAAATAATAATCACAAGGCTTCTTTTGTTATTAATATCAATCTGAATGGAACCCTCGTATGATATCCTAAATTTATGAGTATTAGTTACTATATGAACATGTTTCTATTTACCATTTTTCCTGTCTATGGAGACATGCTCTATAGGTGGTTTTGGTTCCCTATGAACCCAATAATCCTCTTGACCATTGGCAGCATCTAACATAAACATTCTTTCCCCTCTTGCTCAGCCCTTAGAATGTGTTTGGGGGCATTTTAAACTATGTTTGGGTGGGTAAAAAAATGAGCATTAAGTTCTAGAATGGATGGGACATTTGTCAGTTTTTTCTTAAGTACTTTAGGGACTTCAAAAGACTGTTAGCACTCTATGCAGTCCTTGTGTATTAAAGTAACTTTTTGATGTCTTTGTTCAAGACCTGATTGATGACCCTTGTTAATTTTAACCCTCATTATAAAGTATTGGCTGAATGATGGAGTGTGTTTATTCTGACCTTGTTTCTTTTGTTTATTATGATTTTTTGGTGTCTTTGTTCTTTTTATTTTTCCTTGTGGATGCACTTGATTGAATTTGAGCTTGATTTTTGGTCGGACTTAGAACGATTTCTCTCTGTGCTTAAAGTTAATCAGCACTTCGATTTTGAGTGCTACATTTTAGAAGAAACAAAACATATAGGATGGTGTAATTTGAATTCATTTCATTTTCTGTAATTGCTTGTGACTTTGTAACTGCTCTTCTCATCTTTATTTTCTACTTGATATTATTTTTTTGGGCCCTAGTTTTGAGTGCAAATTCAGAATATTTTTAGCCTATTGTTTCTGGAGAGTTTAAACAATAATATTAATAAGCATGCTACCCTTTTTAAAGGCATATGAGGTTTTTAATGACCAATGTGTATGTCGTTTGAAAGAGCATAAATGGGTAGCTTCTATGAGCTTTTGGAAAAAGTAGGGCTTCACCAGCATGATTCTAATTTGCAACTGTGGACCAGTGTAAATTATGTGATAATTATTCTTTTTGGATAAAAGATGATTATATGGCATTTATCTTAATGGAAAGAAATATTAGACTGGGAAATTTGATTTGAATAGACTACAACATGAAGCATTTAAAGAGAGAGGAAAGCAATGAAAGGGAATGGCGATGCAACTTTGCTAGCGTTGAAATTCATTTTGTTTGGATGAAGAGAAGTGCGCTTGCTATCGAATAACTCCCTGATTAATTCTACTCTCCTTGAATTAGGATGAAGTGTTTAGAGGCTTTCTTGGCTTGAAGAAAGCATGTTTGTATAAGGTGGTTGAAAGTGAGAGAGTTAAGGTGAGAATTTGAGCTTCTTAGAGTGCAAGAAAGAGTATAATTCTGAGTGAGTTCTACAACTATGACTCTGATCTAAAAAGTTTTAAATGTCCAATTGCAGAGTTTTGTGGCCTGTTAACAAGTGTTCCTTGAAGAACATAAAGGAAATTATTTAAGTCTTCTAAAATATTGTATGGTACCTTAGAAGTCCATCCTCTGACATGCAATGATTTTGTCAATCAACTGTTTGGAGTTCTTTTGTTAGGGACTCAAGGCAGTTTGTTTATCTTAATCGTGAGTAGTTTTTATTAGTGGTAGTTTCTTTCTTTCTAGGAGGATCTTTCTGGAAAGTTACCATGTAGTTATCTTTGTATTCAAGATAAAGTAGGAGATTAGGAAGGATAAGCAAAGTATAATTCTCTTCCTAATTAATTTTTCCAAAGAGATCAAGGGTTTCTCTCATCTAATTAGTCCTTACTGTTTGTTTTAATTTACTTTTTAAGAGATTGAAGGGTTCTCTCTTAAATGAGCCCTTATTGCCCTATTCTGTATTTTGAATCTATTAATATAGTCACCAGCCCCCATAACAAGATCCAAATCCAGGGACAATAGCAGATTGGTATTGGAGCCATTTGTTATGGGGAATCACATACTCTTCAACAAGAATTTGAGACTTTTATGGCTACATACCCATGTAGCATGGAAACATGGAAACGGATGTGGGAAAACTTACATTTTTTAAAAATTTATAAAAGAAAATATGGGAAAATGTGAAAATAAGGAAATGTAGAAATGTTTCTGAAACAGGGAAATGTGACTTAAAAAAAGTTTTGTGCTTCATAGCTATATACTGAAAAGACAAGAGTCAAGGTCGTGTGGAGAAGGAAAGAAATAGACTTGTTAATGGAGCTAAACAAGAAGTCAGCTGCAAGGGTATTAAAGTAAGGATTCATGTGTGATTTCCAAGCTTTTGGACAAAATATTGAATCCATGAAGATGTTCTCATGAAAATCAGACAAGGGAGAAGGGACATCGTTTATGACATGGTTGCCATCCTTTGCACTTGAGGACAAGTGCAGTTTTGGGGCGAGGGAGTAATGTTAGGGGGTTCAGGCTTTCAAGGAAGTTGGTTTATCTTGATAGTGGGTAGTTAGTATCTCTATGAGAAGTTACCAAGTTGCAGTTATCTACTGCAACTTTGTATTTAAGATGAAGTGGAAGATTGGGAAGGATAAGAAAAGTGTAATTCTCTTTTTAATTAGTTTTTTCTGAAGAGAACAAAGGGTTCTCTCATCTAATGAGACCTTTCTATTTGTTTTAATTCATTTTTCAAGAGATCAAGGGGTTCTCTCTTAAATGAGCGCTGATTGTCCTATATTTCTCTTTTGGATGTGTCAATTTAGCCACAAACTCCATAACAAGACCCTAAACCTAATATTGTGACTTAGGTAGCATGGAAATGGGACATGAAAACGACATGAAACGGACACCTGAAAATGACATTTAAAAAAAAATGACAGATGTGGAGGAAATGCATAAATATTAAAAATATAAGGACAATTGTAAATACAAAATAATAAAGGTATATTGTGCAAATCATATAATTATAGGTTTATCTATTTTATGGCCAAACAAAAAACATAACTAAATAGAACAAACCCATTAAGGAAAAGCTTTGAAAACAGAAATTTAATATCAAAATTCCAACTGTAAAAAGTATAAACAGACCCATTAAGGAAAAAGCAATGAAAACAGAAATTTGGTAGCCAAATTCTAATTTTTAAAAGCTATGAACAGACCTAATAACCTAGGCTAGCAATAGCAGAAATTCAATTCACCAAAGACCTATGAAAGTAAAGAAAAAGGAACAGTAGAGACAGACGATGAATGCTTCCTTCTGCATACCAGATTGGAGAAAGTATTCATTGGCAAAGGTTATGGAGAAGCTAAGGTGAAGTTGAGAAATCCCAAGGTCCAACCTCCTCACATTGCTGTTGTAAAGATGATGACCTGACACCGTCATTAGAGAAAGTGAAGATGTTGGCAATTGTCAAGGACGGGAAGATGTTGGGAAAGTAGGTTTGTGTTTGGCTGTTGAGAATTGATAGAGGGAGCACTACAGATGTTTTACAGTTCTTCCTCCCCCCTCTTGGAAAGAGGTCTAGAATCGTGTTTTTGAAGAGGAAATGCGTTTCAAATTTTCTTTTTTCTAAAAAACAATTGCAGAAGCGGCTTTTTGTTCAGGTGTTTGTGTCAAAATACATGGAATCATATGCTATTCCACATTTCTGAGCAACTGTGGCTGTAACATGATGTTTGGGACCAAGAAGCCTCAAATGACACAAAGCAGACATGAGATATCTAGTTTGTTTCAGTTGTTACATCAGTTATTTTCAGTTGCTTTTTACGTCAATGTTTTATTTTAGTTATGGGTAATTTTTAATTAATGGATGGTTATTTCTCTTTGTATTTAAATAGAAGTAGGAGACTACGGAGAGGGACAAGAACAATTTCATTCAGAAGAGAAAATTTAATTTCTTAATTGATTTGGAGATCAATTATTCTCTTTTTTGACGAGCCCATTCTTTCTTCGATTTGTATAAAATTCCCTGTGATTATATCCAAATTCTGGGACCATAGCATCTTCTTTTCTCAATTAAGTAAAGTGAACATCTTTAAAAATGCTGCTTAGATTGCAAAGGGTAGGCATGTGCATATGGCGCCAGTAACAGGGTAGTCATGGCATACATGTTACTGTTGGACTATTATTGATTGTCTTTTAAAGTTGAAGGACCTCATTGAGGGAAAAATAGCTATAGGACTTAATTATGCTTTTGTTTTAAGTTGGAGGATTTTTATGTCATACATATCAGAGGGAAGTCCTTTAAGAATGTGAGTTATATAAAATCTAAAAATGATTATTAGTGGCCATTTATTTAAATTTTATGTTTGTTTGTTCAGAGACTACATGACTTGGTTTCCCTGTGGTTGCTGATGTTGCGTTTTATCTAAAATTTAATTCCTTATCGGACTTCTTTAACTTGAACAGTAATATATTTTCTGTTGGTTTTCATAGCTTTGTCTTTTTATTAATTTTGAAGTGTTTGTTTCTGTTGCAAATTAGCATACAATACGGTGAACCATGGACCAAATGTGGCTGGAGGAAAGTTTCAGAATGCCAAGGTCTATTCAATTCCTATTGCTCTAATCTTTATTGCATTTCCTAGTGTTATGTGCTTATTTATTTATAGAATCAATTTTGGCATGTTTTGTTTATATTAAGAAATGAGAAAAAGAATCCTATTCTTAAATTGATGTTTTAGGATTCTAATGTTTTTATTTGGTATATCTCAACACACAAGGAAATAAAATTGAAATATTTGTAAATTTTCATAATTACCTATATATTTAATAATCTTATGTTTTACAAACAAATAAAACAATTTAAGTATGAAATTCCAATATGTGATATTTTAATTTTTTTGGAATCCTATTCTTAAGTTTTCGAAGTAACTTAAGATACTAAACATGAAAATGAAGTGAAAATCCTATTCTCATTCTATTTTTTAGTATACCAAATATGTTCTTTTAGTATTTATATTCAACGGGATTTCCTTTCTATTTTTTGTATTATCCATACAATATTTGACCCAAGTTGCAAAGAATTGGCTTCCAAAAATTTATATGTGAAATTTAAGAATTATGTTGCACAACACTTATCTTAAGTTTGGTAAGATGTAATTGAGTGTAATATTGTGAAGTCAACCAAAATTTCACTTTAATTACATTCCATTACATTTAATTATATCATATTAAACATAGTATAAAGCATTTGCATTTATAATTATTTTGTATGTTCTATAATATTTAAATGTTGAGTGCAACCACATCTACTTGCATTGTTTGCTTCTGTCATTTGGGTGAGCTTTGTAATTAATAATTCAATATGGGTCTTTAAGCATGTTATTTTGGTTTTTGAGCCTATGATCCAATGGTATTTTTATTTCTCTCTGTCCCATAAAGATAGACATGCTTATATTTTTATACAAATTAAGAAAATAAATATAGTTGGAACTACTCATTTTACATATATATATATATTTTTCTAATATACCCTTATATTAAATAGGATGTTCTTATTATTTGAACTGCAATTGAATAATGGTAGTTCATATTTGTTAATAAGTACATTAAATAGGAGCATATTAGGATACTTAGAAATTAATTATACTCTCAAAAAAGAAAGTGGAATATACTTTGGGGCAAATGAAAAAGAAAGTAAGCTATCTTTATGGGACGAGGGTGTATTTTCTTGAATTCAAGGTAATATGCTGAATTAGGTGTGCATGCCTGGTTCGGTGCAGTGTAAAGTAAATATTAAACCAAACAGTAATTATGATTTGATGTATATATATTTTTTAAATCAAACCATTCATATATAAAAGCCAAATCAAACCAGAGTAAAATAGTGCTGTTTGGTTTAGTTTTTGTACAGTTTGTAGCTGTTTTTTATCTTAAATAAATTGAAGAATTCTTGTAATAGTCTATGGTAAAATGATCCAACAAAAAATATTTATAAACAATACTGTTTTAACACACGAGTAATGTGTAAAACATTTAGTAAAGCGTCAGACATTCGTTTGAATATATTCAATTCGTTATCTCTTCGCTTGAAAATAAACTCCTACTAATAATTAGAAGATTTACTTTCTTACATTGGAATGTCCAGTGTGAAATGAAATAGATATATTAACAGTAGAAATATTTATGTAGTACATAAGTAGTTCAGCATTTGCTAAGGAGGAAAAACTCATGGAACGAATTAATATTATATATTTGAAATACAGTTTATGTTTAGGGTTGATCTCAGAAATTAAAACCAAACCTAGTCATAAACCTGAATTTTTTATTTTTTTAAACCAAATCAAACAATTAAAGTTTCAAATAGAACCTAATTGCCAAAATTAATAGCATTCTGTGATCCACACAGTAGCACTATTTGTGGCTGATTTGTTCCATCCAATTTTGAATATCTTCTTCCATCAATGTCTTTATTGTTCAGTGATGTTCATGAAACATTTTCATAAGGGTGATCTATTGTAGAAATGTGTTGGGCATAAAACATCTATATAATTATGATTGGTAGCCTTCTGATGTTCCTCAGGAGGATCGTTCCAACTCCGTGACAATCGGCGTTGCAGATGATCATATTGGATTGGTTGTTGGTCGTGGTGGAAGGAATATAATGGAAATCAGCCAGGTTTTTAGATTACATTCTATATTATTTGTAATATCGTTCATGCACTTAAGTGCAGTGCTTTGTTCTGGCAGGTCAGTGGGGCCAGGATAAAAATATCGGATAGAGGGGATTTCATGTCTGGAACAAATGATAGGTACGAGAATAGAATTTAAGTTGGTAATTTTGCTGCCAAAATGTGTTCTACTATCCTAGCTGATCATTGATTTTTGACTTTGTTCCCTTGCATCTTGTTTGGCAGGAAAATCACAATTACTGGTTCACAGAGAGCCATCCGGGCAGCTGAGGGCATGATAATGCAGAAGGTAGCCTATGCTTCGGACAGGGGGACAGATTAGCTTTCAGGACTTCTGAATTGTTCTTATTCTGAATTTCCTGGTCATCTGGCCATTTCCTTGCATACTTGGTAATTTAAAAATTTGTTCACATACCGTCTCAAAGAGAGTTGGTTAGCAGTTCTGTTTTAAACTGTCAGTGGAAGAGCGGAAAGAAAGAATGGAAAATTTTTCACAGAAAAAGATAAAAGAGATTAAGAGAGAATTTTTCACAGAAAAAGATAAAAGAGATTAAGAGAGAGAGAGAGAGAGAGAGGGAGTTTTTCATAGAAAATTGGCAGAGTGAAAAATTTGTTCTTGAGGAAGATAAGAATTGGATTAGGCCGTTGTAGGTTGGTTGAATATTAGAATTAACTTGTTGATTGAATATTAGAATTAACTTATCTCCTGATGATTAATTATTAGAATTAAATTCATTTATCTCCTGATACAGATGTAATTTGCAAATTAGCAAGTTTTGCAACAGATTTGTCTTCCAAATGCTTCGCTGAATATTGTAGGTGCATATTTTGCTGAGGAACTGTTTTCTTTGGAGGGGCTTACATTCACCGTAGTGGGCGTTGTCATTGTGATGATCCCGCCCTTCCCCTCTCTTTCTCCCCCCTTATACAAGCTTATAGGGGATGTCTCATGCAAATGAATATCACAATTCATGATTATATGAGCTTGAATCAAAATTTCTTAAATCAGAAGAAAAGTAGTCCTAAATGCCTTGAGAGTCCCTAGGCTTACGAGTAATGTAGGTCACACTACCTGTCAATTGTTAGGGATGAATACGAGTCAAATTGGGTCAAATTAAATTTGGATTTTGAAAAATCTGTTTCAGACTTGATCTTACTATATAAAATTAATTGTATTATTAATTTTAGTTTGAGTTAGTTTAAATTATTGTCTGTCACGGATTAGTGTATGGTACCTGCATATATCATTGTTTTAAATTAAAAACCTGCGATATTAAATTAAAAAAATTAATTATCATATAAAAACTGTTAAATAGGTAATTAAAAAATTTTAAAAATAAAAATTCTAAAAAGTTACAATCATGTAAAAAATTTCTGAATATAAAATTTAAACACATAAAAAGTAAAGAATTTTAAATAACTTTTAAATAGGAAATTAGAAAAATATAAAAAATAAAAACTTTAAACAAGAAATCAAGATTTAAATAAAGTTTATTCATTGTTTAAAATTTTTAAATATATAAATATTAAATAATAATATAATAAATTATTAGAAATTACTTTATTATGCCATACAAGATTAAATATATAAATTAATAAATAATTTTTTATTATAATTATCTCTCTTATATATATATATATAGTTTGTAATTATTTATTAATTTTGTTTTATTATGACATTTAATATTTATTATTTGATCGATTATCAAAAATTATTTGAAGATAAATTAATGGATAAACTTTTATTAAATACCTTCATATATATTATAAATTTTGAAAATTTATTTTGTTATTTAATTTACTTGATGATGACTTTATAAAATAATAATTAATTAATTAATTAATAAAATAAGCATTAAATTTATTTAAAAAAATATAATTATAAGTATATTATGCAATGCATGGATACATGATTAGTATATATTTTATAATTAACTATTAAAATTTTTTTGATAAATTTGTTTATATTGTACATCAAAATATGAATAGTTTTTTTTTTCTATGATTTTATGTCTAGATGAAAAAATATATTTATATATAAATAATCTATTCAAAAATAAATAAAAAATAGAATCATATTTTTAAAAGATCTCTAGTGTTTTAACTTGACTCACTTTTGATTTGATTCGATTAAGGATAAGATAACGAGTTGGGTTTTTAATGGACAGTGAAACAATCTAAACTAAAGAGATTTTCACGCATTTTTTTTAATTTTTACATTTTATATTTGAGTATTTGAAATTATCTCTAATAGATATGAATTATTTTTCTTTTTCAATATTTTTGGGAAGTCGTATTTAGATATTGTAAAATTCGCCTCCAAATCTGTTAACATCCCTACTAATTGTCCCCTTTATTATAGCTTCCTCTAGATATTTTCCATACACAGAAATAAAAAACAAATTAGGAAGCGTGTCAACACTCTCTCTCTCTCTCTCTACAAGTCTCAACAGTGATCAAAAGTCTATTAAGTCAGAAAATTAATGATAAATAAATGTTTGAAAATTGGATTGGTTGATTAAACTGATAAATTTGAGAATCAAATCATTATTTATTTTGATTAATTTTGAAATAATTTTTAAAATATTTTTTTATTTTAAATATTAATTTTTTATAGTTATTCTAATAATATATATTTTTATTTTAAAATTTTTTAAATTTTATCGATTGAATTACTTAAATTTATAAGTGGCCAGTTGAACAATTAATTAAACAATTTGATTTTAAAATACTATATAAAATGGTTTTTACCATTGTTAGGGCTGACAATTTTTCACATGACCAGATTAAATGACACGACACGTAGTTAAATAGGTTTGGGTTTGACATCAACAGATTTGGATCATAAACAAATCAATCCGTTTATAACATGATAAATGTTGGACTAGAAGGATTAATCCTAAGTCTAAGAACTCTTTTGATATTGACAAAGGAGATTGATCATTATTAATAGTTTATTTAAGTGTTATTTCGCAGAAATTAGTAGGATCTTCAAGTGAAGTTGGATGAAGCTCTTAAACTCTAAGTTGACTTCTAAATCGTGATAGCAATCTCAGATTTGCGACCGCGATCTATGTGAAGACTTGCTAGAAATCAGACAGACGAAATCGCGGAGCCATTCTCGGCCGCGACTCACCTAAAAGGAGTCCAAAAGTGACATACTGATTTGCGGTCAATGTAGCATCATAGTCGCAACCGTGATTTTCAAAAAGTCTCAAGAGAGAAATAAGTCCATAACCAAAACTTGACAAATGTCTTAGGTGACCGTTAGAAGACAAAAATCGCAAAGGCAACTTGTTGGTAGTGACTGCAATTCGTGAAGTAGAAGATGCAATTTCTGACAGACGAATTCGTGTCCTAAGTCGTGGCATGCATAAAGAAATTAACGATCGCTACTTTCGTTAGCAGAAGAAATGCAACAGCTATACCAATGACAAGAAGACACGTGGACTAGTCGTTAGACACAAGTGAGGTTTTTCGCCGCAAGTTTTGATTTTCGTATGAAAATTTGGAATTCGCGACCGCGAATTAGCAGTAGTGATGACTTCACCCTGACAAACAATTAATGTAGAATCTATCTAGCATACCTTAAAGATTTTATACCAATTTTATTACAACATCTCTTTGGTGGGTGGAGGCTATAAATACCTCACCAAACATATGTAAATGCAAGAGAATTGATAGATTTGTAACCAAACTCTTGCAATTTTGCTACTCAATCTTTCCTATTCTTTTAGAAATTGTTTGGTGTGAGCATAAACACCATTTGTAAATGTTATAGTGTGAGCTTATAAAAATACTAAGAGAGGTTGTTGTGTGAGCCTTAAAAGCACAAGTGTAAAGGTTGTTGTGTGAGCCTTCAAAACACAAATGTAAAAGTTTGGAGTGAGCTTGAAAACACTATTGGTAGATAGTGGAACACCCAATTGCTGAGAATTAGGGAGTGAATGTAGGGTCAATTATACCCGAACCACTATAAATCTTGTGTCTACTTTCTACTCATTCTCTTCCCTATCTTCTTATTTTAATTTTTATACACCAATTAAACCCTCTCTTCTTGGTGCCTAAGGCCAACAATAAAAAAATAGATTTACATGGGTTGACTCGACTAATTTGCAATAGACACTATTATATAATCGTATATAATTGGGTTAAGGAGTTAACATATAATATACGACACAAATATATATGTTTAAACACGATTTAAATATATATAATATCTTTAAATTTAATTTTATATTAGCTTTGATTTTTAATATTTAGTGTATATTTTCTCAATATATAAATAATTTTTAATTAAAAATTAAAAATTTTAATTT
>CATIWR010273321.1:0-35178 GCA_949677035.1 Omphalea diandra
TTTGAAATGGTAAAAAAATATATTTATAGATTGGTTTATATTTTTTAAATATTAAAATGTAACAAAAATATTTTTAAATATATTTTTTAAATTTTGAAATATTAACCGGAAATTTTCAAGTGAAAATGAGAACAAATTAAGCAACTTTGGTTCGGTAGGTTCGGTTCGAGTTGTTTCAATTTAATTACATGTATTTTAAATTTGGTTCAATTCAAATGGATTTGATTTATTAATTACTTCAGTTAATTCAAATTTTTCTATTTTCTATATAAAAAACCGAACCAAAAACCTAAAACCGAATTTTTTAAAAAGTATAACTGAATAAACCAATTTTATTAAGGGATCAAACCGAACCAGATCGGTTCGGTCAGTTTTCAGTTTGGTTCGGTTTTTGCTTAGATTCTGTAATTTTATACACTGTCCAGGGGCAGGATGATAATTTTTGCAAAATCCCCTCTTCCTCCAATATTTTCTCTCCATTTTGGAGAGAAAATGGAGGGGAAAAATTTTGAGTTATTTTCCCTCCCCCTCTATTTTCCTCCCCTTCCCAATCAAGGGAAAATAACTTTCCCCTTCTATTTTCCTCTCTTATTTTCCTCTCCCCCTTATTTTACCCTCTCCCAATCACAAGCTAAGTATTAGTCGTATTATGAACTTCTCATTTTATTTTTGACAAAAAAATCCATAACAATATATAAAATAATAAAATATTATTTTTAGAGATAAAAATAATCCCTGTCAAATAAATTTAAGGGGACGATAATTGTCTTCAAGTAAAAGACCATAGTTTTTTTTTTTTTTTAAATATAAAATCACCAATCTTATAACTAGGATAAAAATAGAATTTCCGAAAATGGGAACAATGATCGTCTATAAAATGAGAACAATAATCATCCCCTAAATAGGGATGATATAGCAATTATTATCCTCTATTCTATAGAGGATAAAAGTATTTAGAATGATGCATGAGAATAATTTTATTCATCCTAAAAACGATTTAAAATGATTTTTTAAGATTTGGAGGATGATTTTATGTCTCTATTCTCAATTTTTATAGTGATAATAAAGATAGAGCTCTTGCTTATTTTTGTAATATGGATAAAGTTCAAACTCAAGGGTTGTGTAGTTGATGTTTCGAGCAATAATACTTTAAGTTCATTTACTAGTTTATTATATTTTTTTTTTCTAATAAACTGGATATATTCAACAATTCAATGAAAGAAAATGATCCATAAAAATGAGACAGCAATGAGGGCAAGAAATTGGTAACGATGCTCTTGAAGAAGAAAATGCAATAGAAAAACAACATTCTTACATAGATTAGAGCACAAAAGAATTCTAAAGGAATAGAGCTATATATGTATCTTGTGTCTTTGATGGTATCTTGAACCACCTACCTTGCCGTGGAGGGAAAAAGAGGTGTTGAAATAATTGATAGATTTATAATTCTTTTATGATAATCATGTATTTGTTTTATAGTGCAAAAGTTTATACAGTTTTTGGCTTGAAACATGAAATATTATTCATCTATTTTCCGCTGAGTTGGAGGGAATCTCTTACCTTAAATACGGAAAAAAAGATACTTATATTTTTGGGTAAATTATTCATTTCACAAAAATAGTGAAGTGGCAATGTGATTAGTGATAGTAAAAATATATATATTATAATCCTTTAAAAGAATGAAGAAAGAAAATTTCAGACTACAAATTTACTCTTTTAAATATTATATTATAATTCAAAGATATTAGAATCATTTAAATTGATCAAGACTCAACTAAAGTTATAATTAAAATAAAATTAATTATAAATGATATAAACACAATTTAATAACATTTTGAGTATTAAAAAAATAAAATCATAAAATCATTTTGATACTTATTTTTACATGGTCACATAATTATTGCTAGTATAAAATAAAATAGATATATTTTTAATAGTTAGTTCACCTTTTATAATGACAAGAATTGACAAATCCATTTTTAGAATTTGCACATGAAACTTAATAATTTATCTACTAAAAAATTAACCGTTCTAAAAGAAAAAGTTTCCCATTAAAAAAAACCAATAAATTCTTCAACATTTTCTCATGTAAGCAGATTAAGCAATTAGATTTAGGCATGAAAAAACCTATATTGTGTTACCACTTTATCCCAAAAAAAAAAAAAAGGGAAAAAAAGGGAGAGAGACCCTCTCGATTCCTAGAACATGTGAGGACCACTAGACCAACAATATACCTTTCTTAGACAGAATAAAAACCAGAATGCTCACACCCATTTTTGTTGCTTTGCTTTTTGACCTTTCTCTGTTAGACTTTTGGATTCAAGTAGCTACCTAATATTTCGCCTTATATCATTTATGAAAGATACATCCCTTTTAGCCCTTTTACTAGATTGTGAAGATAGATTTATACAAGGTATATTGTCGATTTTAGTTAGTATGAAGAAAATTTTCACATTAATTTGTTATGCATTGAAAATATTTCTTTAAAAAATTTTCATTATTTTGATTAAATATTAGTAGGATTATGAAGTTCTCATTTTATTTTTGACGACAAAATATCCATAATAATATGTAAAATAATATAATATTATTTTGGCGATAAACATAACTCCTATTAAATGGATTTAAGGGGATGATAATTGTAATGGGTATAGAGTTTAAACTTAATAAGGGTTGTGTAGTTGCTGTTTTGAGCAATAATAATACGTTTAATTCATTTAGTAGTGTATTATATATTTTTTTTCTAATAAACTGAATATATTCAACAATTCAATGATAGAAAATGATCCATAAAAATGAGACAACAATGAGGGCAAAGAATTGGTAACAATGGTCTTGAAGCAGAAAATGCAATAGAAAATGCTTGGAGACAATCACAACGTTCTTAAATAGATTAGAGTACAAAAGAATTCCAAAGGAATAGAGCTATATATATGTATCTTGTGTAGTTGGTGGTATCTTAAACCACTTACCTTGCCGTGGAGGGAAAAAGAGGTGTTGAAATAATTGATAGTTTTATAATTCCTTCATGATAATTATGTGTTTGTTTTATAGTGCAAAAATCTATGTAGTCAAATCTAGTTATTGGCTTGAAACATGAAATATCACTAACCTATTTCCCACCGAGAAGAAGGGGAACTCTCACCTTAAATATGGAAAGAAAGATACATATATTTTTGAGTAAATTATTTATTTCACGTAAATAGTGAAGCAATAATGTGATTAATGATCCTAAAGTTATATATTACAACCATTTTTTTATATAAGTATAAAGGAAGAAAATGTAGAATTATGAAATCACCCTTTTTTTTTTTTTTTGAAAGAATGAAATCACCCATTTAAATATTATAATATAATTGAAAGATATTACAGTCATTTAAATTAATTCTGATACTTATTTTTAGATAGTCACATAATTATTGCTAGTATAAGATATAATAGGTACATTTTATTAGTCAATTCCGCTTTTATAATAAAAAGAATAGACAATCTGCCTTTTAGAATTTGCACATGATACTTAATTATAATTTCTCTACTAATAAATTGACTGTCCTTCTTAAAAAAAAAAAGTTTTCCCAATTGAACAATCAATAAATTCTTCAACATTTTGTCATTTAATCAGATTATGAAATTAGATTTAGGCATGCAAAAACCTAGATTGTGTTACCACTTTATCCCCTAAAAAAAAAAAGACCACCTAGATTCCTAGAACATAACACTAGGTAGCAATAAACCAACAATAGACTTGTCTTAGGCAGAACAAATATTAAAAAAAACCCATTTTTGTTGCTTTGCTTTTTGACCTTTCTCTACCCAATAGCTACCTCATATTTCGCCTTGTATATCCTTTATGAAAGATGCATCCTTTTTAGCCCTTTTGCTTCTTCTTCTAGTATTTCTTTCTCACTTTTTCCCCCTTTCCTTTGGGTCATATCCGCAAGGACCACTACCCACACAGTTTGAACACAGCTTTGCTGCAAATGATAGAATAATGTTCTTTTTTTGGAAAAAAAAAAAAAGTTAAGACCTCTACAATAATAAAATGAAGTGCCCTTAATTCAATCCAACGATATGATCGAGGACCAGACCCACTAAAAAAATTAGTATTAGTTATATTTTTCATTTAAACTAATTTATTTACTTGTTGAACCTTCCCTTTTCGAAAAAAGCTTAATCATCCTAAATTAATTTGAGTTTAACTAAATATTTCACAAATGAACTTAAAATTATATTCACTCCATATCAACATGGTATATTGTTATATACTCAAGGAAATATAATATATCATATTAGTCTATAATTTTTTGTGATGCCGCTGATTCTAAAAGTCGAATTCAAGTGATTGAAAAAGGATAAAACGTGTAGAAATCACAGAGATAAATTTGATTCTAAAGTTATTTTCAATGTAATAAATTTCATACCCATATATATAAAGAAACATTTATTGCAAATAATGATTGTGTGATCAAGGAAGAATGGTTCAAACTTTTAGCTGACTGTGTGTCAGTGCTGATAGCCGCTAACTGACCGTACTGTTACTGTTAGGAGTTTGACAAACGCATATTAAGAAAAGATAGACAAAACGACTTAGCGTTGATAATTGTCAATTTCTCATTCACAACGTAAAAAAGCGCTGAAAACAGCGAAGCCAAGCTGCAGAGAATGTCTAGGCTTGCGCCGGCCTGCTGCTCTTCTTCTTTTTCTTGTCCTTCTTCCTCTTCTTCTTTCTCCTGCGTTTCTCTCCATTTCCTGCTCCTTCATCTCCTTCGCTTCGCTAACACCATAATCACCTTAGCTATACTTCGTGAAGAACTTATTACCACTTCTTAGTTCATTACCAGATCTGAACACTTAAGGTATGCGGTCAATGAAAGTCAACCTTTTTCCTCTGTTCTTTTGGCAATGGCTAAAAAAATATAAAGTTGGGTTTTCACTATTTTTATTTTATATGTTTACTGTTGATTGATTCCTGTGCTTGATATTCTGGGTAATGTCATATCATGTGACTTGCATAAATATGAGATTTTTGCGTTAATGATTTATATAGCAGTGGTTAATTTTTAGTAAGATGATGTAATAATTGCCATTTATGAGTTGTTGGCTGTTTCCTTTTAAGGAGGACAATATATTCTGTTTAGATTTGGCATGCAATCATACATATTCTAATTCTGCACAATTTAAGTGCTGTGATAAGCATGATTAAAGGCATCCTTGTCTTTGAACACAGTTCTTTAATGTTCCACTGTTATAATATGATATTTCTGCTATGTTCTGTTCAGATATTTTTGTCACCACGCAACTGAATGTGTTTTTTCAGTAGGAGTTTACTGGCTTTGGTATGCTGTTAGGAATATTATAGTTAAGAGATTGCAATGTCCTAATTAGGCTCCAACTAAATTGGAATCAGCGACCTCACAGTCCACAATGGTCCAATGTCATGGAATTTCATAATTTATTTGCCGAATTTCAGGTTTTCAATCCAATGTTCTCTGCTTTTATGCTATGGTGTTATGGAGTTTGGCTTCCGACAGTTGAAAAGGATGTATTTGTATCAGTTTGAGTCATTCTAGCAGGGCATTCAGGTTTGTTTCATTTGTGTTTGCTGTGTACAATTGTGATATCCCCGTCCCACATTGCCAATATGTGACAAGATATCATGTCTCTATGTGTAGGATGAGACGTAAAGATAAATGCTGGGATTATGTGGAAGACGTTGAAGTGGAGGAAAAGGGAGAAATGAAAAGGAAAGCACGTTGCAAATATTGTTTAGAAACCTTTTCTCCAGGAAACATTAAAAGGATGAAACTCCATTTGGCAGGAACTCCAGGCCGAGGCATTAAACCCTGTCCTAGTGCTCCTGCCGATGTGCGACAACAAGCTGAAGAAGGAAATGAACCTTCTAATACGAGAGATAAAATTGCTGCAAGTTCTCCAGCTGCATCAGACATTCTGTCAAAGTGTTTCCCCCATTATTGGGTTTTAGAAACACAAACAGCAGAAAAGGGTAAATCTGTGGTGTCTGTGCCCGTGGAGCAGAAGCATAGCTATGAAGCCACAAATAACAAGCTTGCTAGATGGCTTTTTTTCAACAACAATGAATTTGATGTTGTTGAAACAGGACCTTTTCTGGATTTTATGAAGAGTTTGGCTCATTGTGGTGTAGACTTTATGCTGCCAAGCCCATCAGAGCTTGGAAGGGAGTTTCTTCCTGAAATGAACAAGTATCTAGATGATGTTATGAAACAATCGGAAGCAACAGGTTGCACTATAATGCTTGATAAGTGGAGTAACTTCATTAATATCATGGTATATTCTGCAAAAGGGGCAATCTTTTTCAATATCTATGAATTTTCCAATTTCTTGAACAATGGGCATTTTTATGAAATAGTTGAATATACTGGCGTGGATAAGGTTGTGCAGGTTGTTACTAATGATGTTCAGGTGTTTTCCCATGTTGAGAATATGCTTAAGAGCAAGTATCATGGAATTTACCTAACTAGATGTGTTGCTCAAGAGATTCACTCTTTCGTGAAGGCTATATATGATCTAGTTGGATGGGTACATACAACAATTGATGATGCTATATCAATTGTTCACTATATGCATGCAAATGCAAGAATTTCATCACTGGTGAAGCAATACACAAGTAACAATGGATTGAGTCGTTGTTGCTTGCATAAATTTGCCTCTAGTTACAAAATGCTCCAATCAGTTATGAATAACAAGGACGGATTGCAAAAGCTTGTTGCATCAAAGGATTGGTCCTTACTTGATAATAACAAGGATGAGGAAGCAATGAAAGTTGTTAACATTATTCAAAATGCAAAATTTTGGAGTGAAGCACAAGAGGTGATTTATGTAATGGAGCCATTTATTCGGGTCCTTTGTTTAGTAGAAGGTGATGGATCCACTACAGGGCACTTGTATGAAGCAATGGAAATGGCAAGAGAAGAAATTCAAGCAAAAAGTCGCAATGACCAAAAAAAATATGGAAAAATATTGGAGTTATTTGAAGAAAGGAGAAGCAATGATGCTATTATTCACCCAATGCATGCTGCTGCTGCTTTTCTAAACCCGGACTATATGTGGCGTAGGGAGTTTAAATGGAGTAAGGAACTAAATCGAGGCATGAACTTTGTGTTCAAGACATTTGTAACTGATGAAGAGAAGAAAGGATTCATAGAAGAGACTATACAGTATCAAAACAAAACACCTGAGGTTTTTAATGAATTGGCAGTTGAGTTGATGAAAACATGTCACCCTCGTAAGTTCTATTTCTACTTTTTCTTCCTTTTTTTTAATGTAATAAGAGATTTTTGAATGAGATAATACAATAGGTCATTAATTTCTTGAATCTTTGCAAAAAAAATAATTTTCTACTAATCTATCCTAATAAATTCTTATGATCATTTTATGTAGGTGAATGGTGGAAGTGTTGTGGGTCTAGCCTTCCAATACTTCAGAAACATGCAACAAGAATTTTGGGTCAAACTTGTAAAAGTACAAGCCATCTGAATTCAAGTGTATTCGCACTAATTGCACAGAGAAAGAAGATGAATTTGGCCACATCAGAAGCATGGTGCAATCTTCTATATGTTATTGTGAATACAATGTTGATGGAACATTTTACTACTGTGGAAGAACAGAACAGAAGACTGATTGATCTCCAAAACTGCAATGAAATGCTCGAATATTTTGATCCTAAACAAGATTGGGAGGATGGAACTTCCAACACTGATGCGAAAGATGAAATAAACTCTTGTTGTCCAAACGACAAGGTACTTAATTACTGCTATATACACATTTTTTATATTTTATATATCCCAACATTACGATATAATTTTTACAGTATTGTTTGACGGTGATAGGAGTTTGAATCCTAATTTTATGATTGCATGAAAGTGGGTTAAAAGGATTTTTTTAAAAAAAGAAATGGAATATAAAAAAAATGGAATATTTATGAAGAGCAACGTATTAACATCACTTGCAAGTTTTTTATCATCTAAATTAGAGTAAATAGAAGTTGAAGTTTACATTCATTTGCTTTTAAATGTTTATTTTTTTTAACTTCTAACTCAAGAGTTAAAAGTGAAATAAAAAGATTTTATATAATTTACTTCCACTAATCTCCTTAAAAAAAATTCTGGAAAAAAAAAAGTGAAGTTAATTAACTTCATTTATATTAAATTTCAGACTTTTCCGTCACTTTCCTTGACTTCTTTTTCCACCCTAAAAAAAAAACCTCTCATGCAATACCATAAAGTGATAGGAGATTATTTGTATGACTAGTTATTGAGTTATGCTATAAAATAAATATAATTGATGAAAAAAATTTAAAAAAAGTATTGTATTAAGTGTTAAAAACATAATTAATAATACATTAATATTAATCAAAATAAAAAAGTATATATTTGCATTGACATGAAATTAAAATAATAAAATATATAAATTATTAAAATCTAGATCATTATCAAGTTCTATTCTGATTGTAAAACTTTAGTTTTATTCAATTAAATTATTAAAGTTTTATTAGTGTTGTAATTGGATTTTGAGAGAACAAATTTCAGTCATTAAAGTGATCAAAGGGTTGATATAGTATAAAATATAATCACGTACATTGAAATAATCATTGTGGACTTCTAATGTACATTGCTAATCTCAATGATTAAGGGAGTGCTTCTTTCATATCTATTTGATTTTGATCTTTGAGATTAGCACTCAAATAAATAAATTCTTATGCTAATATTATATAGAGTTGTATTTTTAAAATCACTCGAAGGGAGATTTAGTCTTGATTAACATATAAATTTATTTTAAAATATTCTAATAATAATGAGCCTAGATGTCACAGTTTTTTACTCTATTTAGATCTATTTAAAAAAATTGATCCAAACCTAATCTAATTAAGAAGAAAACCCAGAACAAACGGAATTCGAAATAGCTTAAACATTTTTTGATCAAACTCAATCTTAATCTAACCTACAAATCAACTCGATCTTGATCTAACCTAGAGGCTGACTCAAATAATTAATTTAAATTATTTAAATATTTAAAATATATTTAAAATTTAAAAATATTTTTTTATTTTTAATTTTATATGAACTTAATTCAAATTACTTAAAAAATAAATTATATTTAATGTTTTAAGCATTTAAATAAAAATAAAAACTTTAATTAAGTTCTATTCATATAAAATCTATCTGATTAAAAAATAAATTTAAAAATTATTATTTAAACGAATAATAAATAACTCAACTCAATCTAACTCGAACTATTATTTTAAAGACAAATCCAAAATATGAACTCAAACATCCCATCCAAAAAAAAATCCTAATAAAAAATGATTCAATCCAAAACATGAGCCTCTTTATTTTTTATTCCAAAATTTATCTCAAACTCAATTAAAATTTATCAACTTTTTTTTTAAAAAAAAAAAAAAAAAGCACAAGCTAACTTCGAAATATGCATCCTGGCTTAAACGAATTATTTGCACAAATTTTAGCTATAAAATCAACCGCATGTTAGCTTTCCTACAAACTATATTACTCTATCTAGGATTATTTCTGAAGATCGACCAACCATTTTCCTTAGTGCAGCTAAATCTGTTTCAAAACCACTTTGCGATAGTCTTCTCTGATAGTCACTTTAATAACCTCCTTCCTTGCATGAGCTTCTCCCACCAAAGCTCATCTTGCAATTCATCTTGATAGTTTTTCCTCCTATCAGCTTTCCTTCTTAATTTATATCCATGATGCCTAGACTACCTAGATCCTGTCCTTCCTTCTATGATGTGTTCGAGTTAAACATAATCCACTCTTGAGGTGGCCTTTCCCATCCCATCTATCACTGTTGACCTGGTTCCTTTTTGGAGGTTTAGGTAGTGCCCCAAGGTCTGCTTCTAAGTTCATGTTTATTTGTTGTCTTATCAGTCTAGTGGTTTCTTCGGGCTTTAAAGTTCTGTTATCAAAAAAAGCTTCGTTCCTTACCTTCCAAATGAACCAGCAAATACTTGCAATTTCCACCATTATCCTTCCTTCATCTACTTATCTCAAAGATTATATTCCACCATTTTAAAAAGGTAAAATTAGGTCCACATTCTGGAGTAGCCTCAATGGCTTCCAAACCAGATCATAGCTTTTGCATGGCTGCACCTGAATAGCATATGATAAACCGACCCTTCTTCCACTTCACAAATTTTGCAAATAGGTGAATGTGCTAGCTTTCTTTTGTGCAAATTCTCCTATGTTGCAATTGAGTTTTTAAAGAAAGTTCTTGCCTTTTGGTTCAGCTTTGGCGTTCCATAAATTCCTCCAACTGTTATTCCTTTACTTATTCATCGAAATTAAAGATTAGCTTTCCTTGATTGATTTAATTGAGCGAAAAGCGGATTTCACTAAATATTTCCCATTCCTTATATGATGACACACTAATCGATCTGGAATTTTTTTTAATGGCTGCCACCTCCAATTTGCTAAATAGAGCTGAGATGAGGGAAGACTTCCATTCTTTTGGATTCAAATCGATTAAATCCACCATCCTGAAAATCTATACATAATCTTCCCTTTGAGATGGCACTTTGAAATGCGAGATCGAAGGAATCCACGCATCAGACCATATTGAAATGCTCTCCCAATTACCAAAATTCCATCTAACACTAGATAAAATAGCATTCTTGGCCTCCACAAGACTTTTTACTACAAAGGTCTAGCAGATTTACTCTTGGTTAGAATTTCCCAACTCCTCTAATGAATTTTCCTTTTTTGAAATTCCTACTCTCTACCAAAATTTAGCACAAATAGCATCAATGGTTTTATAGAAGGACTTTGGGAGATTCAAAGTTGACTCATAAGGAGGGATGGCTGAGATGACTACCTTGATGAGGACCTCACATCCTGCTAGAGAGAGAAGGGAGTGCTTCTATCCTTAAACCTTTTGCAAAATTATCTTTTTTAAGAAATTAGAGAGATTATTTGGTTTTTGATCTTCGCCATATAGTAGGCAGACCCATGTATTTCTCTGAATTCTTTATGATCTATATTCCCAAGTCTTCTGCAATCTGCATCTTATCTCCATAGGTGTGTTT
Source organism: Omphalea diandra (assembly GCA_949677035.1). Classification (NCBI taxonomy): domain Eukaryota; kingdom Viridiplantae; phylum Streptophyta; class Magnoliopsida; order Malpighiales; family Euphorbiaceae; genus Omphalea; species Omphalea diandra. The sequence goes on from CATIWR010273321.1 coordinate 11,084, forward strand.
TCACTGAAGTAGATGCCAGATTTGGTTTTGTTGATAGCCTATCCTGAAGCTTTACAATACTAGCCCAAAACTTGAGCTAAAATATTTGTCTCTGACACTTCAGTCTTGCCATATAATAATATATCGTTTGCAAACATAGAATAGGTAAATGTCAAAGCATACTAGAGAAAGTTTTATGCCTCTTAATGCTCCTTGCTCAACTCTAACCCTAATAATAGCAGACAAAGCTTCAGCAACTATAAGAAGTAAGAGAGCAGAAAATGGGTACCCTTGTCTTAATCTTTTAACAGACTTAAAGGGTTTGCTATGACTACCATTGATCATAGCAAAAAAATTGAACTGTAGGGACGCATTGCATCACTAACTGGATCCATTTTCTACAGAAACCCGATCTCTATAACACCCTTATAAGGAATCCCTACTCAAGTTTATCATAGACTTTATCGGTGTCTAACTTAACAACCATTTCCCAAATTTTAGATCTATTAGGTCTAAAATTATGGAAGGCCTCATGAGCAATAACAATATTATCTTGGATGGCCCTATTTGGTAGAAAAGCGTACTAATTTTGGGAGATAATCCTATCCAACCAAGACTTTAGCCTATTTGCTGGAGTGTTGGCAATGAATTTATAGAGAAAATTACAAAGACTGATTGGTCTAAATTGGAAAAAAAATTATAGGGAGATTTGATTTTGGGAATGAAGTCTATAAAGGTTTGGTTAATTCTTTTAATAGATAAGCAATCTCGAAGAACTTCCCATGGCCCCAATAACTGCTAAACTCACCAAATCCCAATTCCTGTGATAAAAAAAAAAAACCCTTGAGAAGCCATCTGCCCTAGGAGATTTGAAATTGCCACAGCAAAACACTGCTCTTCTCACTTCGTCATCTATAATTGGTAAACAAAAGCTATAGTTACTATCATATGTCACCACTGGATTAATAAAATTACATAATTCAGGTACATCGATAAGATTATAGGAAGTGAAAATATATTCAAAAAACTTATTTGTTTCCAATAAAAGGATATCATCTCGTTCAAAACAATTCCGTACTTCATCTTTCATCATAAGCATTTGATTGCATTGTCATTTTGAATTGTGGTTGTATGGAAAAATCTCATGTTTCTGTCCCCATCATTGAGCCGCTTTACCCAAGACTATTGCATCTAATTTGTCTCCTCCATTTTGCATGTCTTAAAGAATTGACATTAATGACCTCTCTTCCATTCTGTCATCAGAAGAGAAAGGACCTTTATCAAGTTCTTCTAGTCTTTTCTTTAATTTTGGCTATCTCTCTGCCCTCGTTCTTGAATAGTTTTACTCCATGTAACTAATACAATACAATAACTTTCCAGCCATTGACAATTGAGAACATACGAGAGCCTTTTCTTTCATGGTTTTTTTTTAGCTCTTTAATAATTCTTGAGCAATCTTTATATTCCAACTGTATAGCCTGTTCTCTTGTTAGAGGTTGTAGGTGTTGAGGATGAGAGGTCAATGTAAGATTCTACCAACTCGCCTATTAGGATAAAAGCTTTTGGGAAGAAGTCTTTCCAAGGTACATTGATCAATACCCTATCGAATTTCTGCCAAATTCTTGCCCCTTCCTCTTGTCGATTACACCATGTTAACCAGTCTCCCTTGCAATCAAGATCCATTAAACTAAAATTATTTTTGAAAGTTAATAAACCTTGCCACTGCCTATCTTAAACTTCTGCTCCTCTTCTTTTATCATTATTGTCCAAGTGGCTTTGAAATCCCCAATGCACATCTAAGGCTCATCTGTACTACTAATCCCAGATCAATCATCTCATACCGCCTGGTGCTTGTTCCTTTCTGGATTCCTATAAACAAAAGTAGCTATCCAATCTCACTCATCTCTGTCTGCCTTATATTTAAAATGGATAAAGTTCTCACTTTTGATTCTTATATCAATCTCAGAACCAGCTTTACACCATAAGGATAGACCTTCGCTTCTACCTATGAAGTCCACAAATTTAGCAAATTCAAATTTCAAGCTTTGTCTTATCTTGTCAACCTACTCCCTTTTGTTCTTGTTTTGTGCTCTCTTCCTCTTTTTCGGACACTTCTTCTCCTTGTTCTCTAAATCTAGATTTCTAACTCCTTTGCCTTTTATTGCTAGTACTGCTCCCTTCCATATTTTTTCCTTTTTTATTGAGGAATTCTTTGATCACTTTAGACATCTCTAGATCATTTAACAACTATGCTAATAGAAAGATTAAGTTATCTAGGGATAGCCAGCTAGAATTATAGGTTCGTGTCTTTTCAGTTTAAGAGGTTGCAAAGCTTCTTGTCCCCTTTTCTTTCTCAACGGAGAAGCCTTACCATCAAGATGGGTATTTTCGAGAAGGGGTTATCTCAGGCTATAGGGATCCTTCTAAGAATTTGAGGTGCATATAGAGTTTAGGCTAAGTGGTTTGATTGTCGATGGATTTTTTTAGGTTTTATAGTTTGGACTTCCTTTTCTGGGTTCTGGTTATCTTTAGGAGTTTGGATAGATTGCTCTGAAGGGCTTGGGCTTAGCTCTATTTACTATTTAGGATTTATAGAAAAGGGCTTGTTAAGAGTTGGGCTCTCTTTATCCCTATTGGCTTTATTTTCATGGTTTTACAATAAATAGCCATTTGGTCGACAACTTGGGTCAAGGGTATCAAGGCTTAGAGATACCTATCTTATCTATTATACGTTTGCCTCTTCTCGAGCCTTGCTTTATGAGAACATATTTTTTGCTCTATCTCCTTCCAAATGCAAGGCTGACTCCATTTTCACTATGACTTCACTTTCTCTCCCATCCACCATCGAACTTCGATTTAGATGCCATTGCCAACTCTAAAAAGGGGTTGACACTTTCATCCATGCTCTAAATCTCAGTTTTTTGGTTACTTCATTTTTTGGTTCCTCTTATTTCTTTTTCTTCAGGACAACTTTGAATATAATGTTCCATTTCCCCACAATTAAAATAAAGATATGGGAGCCTTTCGTATCTTACATTCACTTATCTGGATGTTGCCTCTTGCCTTTTAAGTTTAAATCCACTTATCAGTGGCTTGTTGACATCAATCTTGAGTTTGATTTGTGAACTTCCTTTTTCTTTTGTGCAGTCATCATTCTGAATGAGTCCTTCAAATAGATTTTCCATTTTTAATGGCATTTTCTACTTTAATTTGATTGGATGCTAAACCATGAATTTGTACCCAGAAACGAGTCCTTGACATATCTAGCTCATTTATCGCTTTGTCTGAAGGCCATTTCTACATGATAATAGACCAAGTATCTTCCTCCAAAAACCAATCCTCTTTCTCAGTGCTGAAACTGACTTGCCTCATTGAGAAAGATTTCTCCCATTTCCAATATTTGATCAGGGTCTTCTCAACAGTATTAATGGAGAATTATTGTTCCGAAAGAAACTAACATTCTATCTAGAAGGGAAAGGCATCTGATGGAGCTTCTTTTGGATCAGTAGAAACTAACTCTATAGATAGCTCATTATTGAGATTTTGGGTAGGTTTTGGGTTCTCTTGGCTAATAACAATATCTTTTAAGGCCATCAGATTGAAACAAAGTCTGATAGCAGAGATGGAGAAGATAGAAAAGGACAAGTGAAAACTTGGTAAGCTCATCAAGAGCTAAGGAGATAGGTAGAAGAACTCTGTAAGAGAAGGAGAGCCAAGATGCTAGAGGAGTCTCTCAAAGGAGAAGATGTCAACCCATTTTTCTTTTGCTTCAAGTTCTTTGGTTTTTTTTCATCCATGGATTGGAACTAATCTTGCATTAAAATATATCACCTACTATCTTATAATCATCCCAAATTTGATTAATACAATCCAAATAAAATCTATTTTAATTTTTACATGTATGATTTAAAATTTGTGTAAAAATAAATTTACAAAATATAAATTAGTAATTTATAATTGATAATTTTATAAATTTAATATGCTACAAAATAATATATTTTTCTTAGTTTTATAACATAATACTATACAATATTATTAATGGTACTATATAAATGTTTATTTAGTTATATTTATATTAATAGGCTTACGTAGTAAATATCTTAAGCAATAGATTTATACCTACTTGGAATCTTAATGGATAATTTTTTTTTCTTTTACAGTTATCTACACCAAAAATATATATATATATACTACTCATTGTCATTCCTATCTCTATCACCAGATTATCCATCATGTACTTCCAAATCAAAATATGTCAGCTTGTAAGTGTCAAATTTATATTATTTTAACATTTCATCATTGCAAAATTATAATTTAGTTATTTACAACTTAATTATAACACTAAGAAAAATTTACTAAGTGAATAGAGTAAATCATAATGATTATAATAAAATTTAAATCATAATTAGCAATTATAAAAAAAAACACATAAAATTTAAGTGCAAAGTTGATTTTAATATAAAAAAACACATAAAATTTAAGTGTAAAGTTGATTTTAGTACAGTATGAAAAATTACTAGATAATGGAGTTTAAATATTTATATAAAATCTTAAAATATTTTATTTATTTTCAACATGCAATCTTACAACTCTAACCTTAATTCAAATTTTGAGGCTATTAGGTTAAAGTTGATTGGTTGTTGGTTTAATTTCTCTCAGCAATACATATTTCATTTGTTTTATGTTTTCATGAAACTGTTACATTGGATACAGATAATGGGCGATGAAGCAATAATCGGAAAGCTAAATCCTTTTCTCCAATCATTGATGTCCCATACAATTGAGGTGCAACTTTAATAGTTAAAATTCAGCTATTCTTTCAATTTTTTAACATTTTTCATGAAAAAAGTGTTTGGATTCAGGGCACCAACATGCATCAGTTCCTGCAAAGTATAATTGCTTGTGTCCAACAGCCTCGTCAGTTTGGGGTACACATTTTTTATTTCAATGCTTAATAATAATAATATTATTATTATTATTATTATTAGTATATTTGTGACTTCAGATTTCAAATTCATTTTCCATTTATATAACTCTTGTAAAAAAAAAATCAATTTTATCATTACAATAAAAATGAATATGATTGTATTTTGAGAAAGACTTTGTTCTAGTTTGTAAGTAAAGGCAATATTTTGGACTAAAATGCAAATTGATGTGTTTCTCACTTTTTTCCTCTTCGTATTTTCTTGCAATAAGACATCATTTTAAACCCTAAAAAGTTAATTGGATTTTGCAACAGCCTGAAGGAGGTAGCTGGAACATGACCACTACACAAATATTTTCTCCGATGAAGGTTAGTAATCCTTATCATCTAAAAACTCATATGTTTCTCTTTTCTTTTCTTTCTTTTTTTTTTTTTTTTTTTTGAATTTTATTTAATTAATATTTATTTAATAATATGCCCTTTTTAGGAAGCAAGATAAATCATGGATCTATTAAAATATCTATAGTAAAATACGTTAACCATTAAACTAACGTTTTGATGGTTGGGTATTATTACTTTAATCTAAGCTTAGTTTAGATTGATTTAGGTTTGCTATTTTGGGTTGCTTTTCTCTATCTTCTTAGGCCTTTCATTAGTTTAATTTATAATATCTTGATAGTTTTTGTTAGTCCTATATAGAGTTCTAAAGGAAGGTGAATAAATCAATGATAAATATTACAAAATTTGAATTTTGATACTCAATAACACGCAAAGAAAAAAGAAATAGACAAATAAGAATGACTTCATAATTTATGGACATTTGGAAGATCTTCCTATGTTCTTTCTCTAATGTCTTTACTAGAGTCTGTTCACTATCTTTTAAATGCTAAGATACGACTTAGTCTTTTAAGGGTTAAGGATGAATTTTTGCACTCTCTTTTTATTGAACTTTTTTGGGCTTAACACAACCCAAACAAGATAGTTTTTGGACACTACCTTAAGCTTTTCCCAACTTATTCAATGTACAAGTTAAATATTTCCGAAATAGAATTTTATAATATTAAACCCTAAAATAAGTAGTAACAATCCTCACACAAGATATACTGACAGTGCTTAAAGAAGATAATTCATAATCACTCACCTAACCCTTTACAATTATGAAATTTAATAGAAGAAGAAAGAAAGGGAGTGAAGACTTTAAGCCTTGAATGCTTAATGAAACTTGTTCTAGCACTTGTGACATATTAGACAACCTTTTATAGGTCATATTAGATGCTCTTATAGCCAAGGCCCATTAAAATGCTAGAAAATAACCAAAATATGAAACTAGTTGTTACTAGCCATTTTTAAGTGAAACTAGCCATTATAAGGATGAATGGGAGGTTTCAATAGGTTGTTCCATTTGTACTAGTCCAAGTATTCTAAATGAAAATTCTTTATTTTTTTTCATGTTGAATTGGCATGTTCAAGTGGTGAATGGATCAATTCAAGACATAAATAGGTCGCTTCTTGAGGGCAATTCAACATGGAATAGCATCATTCACAATATCTCCTACATGAATTCATCTCACTCACATAGTCAACTTTTTCTACACATATTCAAACTACAAAATATTTATTTTATTGGAAACTAGACTCAAAAAACTTTTCCTAAATATATGATTGATCATCTAAGTCTATGTACAACAAGCGATAGAGAATTTTGAAGTTGACTTATCTGCATGACAACTTTGGATTCTAAATGACCTTTTTGTGCTCCAATGCCCATAACTTTCTTTACAAGCTTGGATTTATATGTCATTTAATGTTTTAAAAACTAGACATCTTCAACTTTTCAACCATATACTATAGGTCTTTTAAAACTTCTAAAATGATATTACTTGTCAATTCAAATTGCACTCTCATATAGGCATAATCAACTTAGCTTCCTCTAAATAATGTACCATACATCTTTTACTTGTGCAAGACTATTCATCTTATTACACAAGCTATTCAGTAGATTTGAATAGGTTGTTTCATCTTCTAAGTAGGGGTATTTACTTTTCTAGTTATATGGCTAAAGTGGTCATTTCATTTCTTATTGTTCATCAATTCTAAGATTGCCACCTTCTAAAGATCATCTCCCAAGAACATTCTCTTCTTTTTTACTTAGATGTAACTGACATATAAATATTTAGAAAAGATATTAAAACTTCTTAATATTTTATCATATTTCAAAACTAATAAAATCAATATCGTTAAAAGCCTTGGGGTTAATATTCTCTCCTTTTAAATGATGATAAAATATTGATGTTAAAGATATAAACAACAAGCATAAAACAACATTTAAAGACTTCTCCCTTTTTTTGACAATCATACAAAAAGTTTAAAAATTAAACACTCACTCTCTATTTTTAAAGCAACTTAATCTCCTCCTTAAAAATATAATTTATTTTTCTCTTAAGAACATAAAATATTCATACTTTCTCATTCTTCATTCACTGTTCTTTGAATACTTGAGCTTTAAGGTGAATGAGTTACTACCTACAATCAGGTGGTTTTAGGTTTCTATATTTTTTTGGATCCTTAAGGTTAGTGTACAATAACATATTCAAATAATTCATCCTAGCATAGCAAGTGTATGCTTTATAACTATATGTACCATAATAAGAACCACCACCATTCAAATAAGAAAATTATGATCTAGGCCTATATGATGCATGGTTAGGCACAAATTATTTCTTAGCAACATGCTTTATAGGTGTATTCCTTATAAGTATATAATTCTTTGGCCTAAATACATTGTCAATTATATATTTTATCTTTGAGACTTAGGGACATAATAACGGTCATGCATAGTCATACAAGTGTAGTCCATTGTGCAAATTATTAAATTTTTTATCTTCTTGGCATATATAAATGGTAAAAGTGTAGTTGGCCTATATCTTCTTGGCATATATGTATAGTTGGCCTTTGGTGGCAAAAGTGTAGTGCCTGCTTATGGATGTGGTCTGGTATTAGGCCTTTGAGCTTGTGTACATGCATTAATCTTTTGTGAGGCATTATGCATTCTAGCACACTGAAAACTATGTGTTCTAGTATGCATTACTTTCATAATGGAAGAAGTAGAAGTAAAAGAGGGCACATGAATAAAGTTAATTACATATCTAACTAAGTGATCATTTGAGGCTTTTATATTTGTAATCAATTTCTCCTTTCCTTTTGAAAACTTAGAAATATTTTCTTTCATATTCAAGTTTTTCTTCTTCAAATTCTCAACCTCTTTTTACAAAACCTCATAATCTTCCAATTGATTTTGCTAATCAAAATTTTCTTTATCAAGTATGGAAGAGGTATTTTTATAGTTTAATATATTTTGCTTTAAGCTTAGAAAATGAAATTTTCAAAGATTTATATTTTTTTAGATATCCTTTAATTATCTTTAATTATATGTGTAATAAGTTCATATATTAATCATCAAAAAAGAGTAAAAAAAAAAAACTTAACTCATTATTTTCATTCTCACTTTCTTCTTCTTGGTTTTAATCAATGATTATTAAGCATATCTTATCCACTTCCTCATCACCTGTGCTTAATGAATTTGAGCATTTTGAATGATTTTCTCTTTTTGATTCATCTTCTTAAGATAAGGAGGTATCAAATTAATGGAATAAAGAATATTTAAAAAAATTTTGGCATTTGTACGACCAAATAAGAGTACATGTGTTTCTCATGCTCGCTCCATTCCATTCTTCTTTAGGTTTAGACATGGTGGCTTGATCTACCTTTTTAGTGGGAACTTTCTTCCATCTTCTATGATATCCCATAGCTTTATTCCTTTATTATGAAGAAATATTTTCATGTCTTCTTCTAACAAAGATATTCATAACCATCAAATAAGGGAGGCATGAAGATTGATTGAGCTTCTTTTTAGTTTGCTATAATCATTACTCTTTGTAATATGACTTAAGAAAAACTTAGCTCTTCTATCGATTGGTGGTCCTATATAAAGCCCTAAAGGGGGGGTGAATAGAGCTATGACAAATATTGTGAAATTAAACTTTGCTCAATCACATATAAAGAAGGAAAAAGGAGATAATTAGAATGACACAATGGTTTTAAAGATTAGGGAACAATCCTCCTTACGGCCTCTCCAAAAGTATCCCCATTAAAGCCTTTTTACTATCTTTTAAAGGTTAAGATATAACTTATCATTTTTCAAGCTAAGGATGAACCTTTATACTCTTTTTTCATTAAGCTCAAGAGAGAAACCTAGTTAGCACTTTTTCAAGCTTAATAAGAACCTAAGCAAAATAGTTTTTGAGCACTACATCAAGTCTTTTCCAAATTATTAAAGGTATAAGTTAAACATTTCACAAATAGAATTTTACAAAATTAAACCCCAAAATAGCCAATAATAATCCTTATATAATATATCAAATAGTGTTCAAAGAAGATAACTTATAATCACTAACCCTAACCCTTTACAAGTATTATATCCAATAGATAAAGAAAGAAAGAAAGGAAAGACTTGCATACTTAAATGCTTGATGAAGCTTATTTTAGCACTTGTGATATGTTAATCAACCTTCCATATTAGATGCCTTTATATAGCTTATGGTCCATTATAATAGTTGAAAATATTTAAAAATACAAAACAAGCCATTTTTAGGGAAAACTAATTGTTATTAGGTGAATAGACCATTCTACCATATTGTCTCATTTGTCTACTCTGTTCAAATACTCTATGTGAAAATTTTTATTTTTATTTATGTTGATTAGGTCTGTTAAATGGTGAATGGGCCTAGGTTGCTTATTGAGGGCAATTTAATATGGAACATAGTTTTTTACAATGTCCCATGTAGGAACTCATTTTACTCAAATAGCTATAATTTTCTCTACTTCAAACTTTTAACCATTTATTTTATTGAAAACTAGACTTAAAAATGTTCCTTGAATATGTGGTTCATCATCTATCTTTTTGTAAATTAAGCAATAGAAAACTTTGAAATTGACTCATCTACATGACAGTTTTGGATTCAACATGACCTTTCTCTGCTCTAATATCCATAACTTTCTCTATACAACTTGGATTTATGTATCATTTAATTCTATAAAAACTAGACATGTTTAAATTTTTCAACTATATATTATAATCATCTGAATCTTGTATAATTATTCTCTACATGAGTTCAAAAGTGTTCTCTCCTATTGGCATAATCAATTTAGCTTCTTTCAAAAGGGTGTTCCATACATCTTTTACTTGCACAGTGTTATTCATCTCATTTCACAAGTTGTTCACTTGACTTGAACAAACTATTTCATCTCCTTAATGGAGCTTCTTTTTTTTATTTTCTAGCTACTTGGCTTTTCATTTTTTTGAAAAAGTACAAAATTTTACCCTGTGGTTCTTCTTTTTAGCAAATATGGTCTCATGATTTATTTATTAGTAAAACTTTATCATATAGTATAATATTGTTTGCAAAGTGGTATTAAATCCGTAATTTCATTATATCTATTTGATATAATACTAAATTTTGTATATTATTTAACTAATTTTATATTTAAATTTTGGATACATAATTTTTTCACTTTTAATATAGGATTTTTGTTGTTTACTTTCTGTATATATTTGAACAAATTTTACAATAATAGAAACAAAAAAATTTGTTCAAATATATATAGAAAGTAAAAAAAAAAAAAAAAAGAACAATTTTTGTATTTAGAGTAAAGAAATTACGTACTTACACATAGTTAGTTGAAAATAATATACAGAATCTGATACCAAATCAGATGGATGTAATGAAATTACAGATTTTGTACTATTTTGTAAACGACATTATACCACAGGATAAAATTTTACTAATAAATAAATTATAAGATTATATTTGTCAAAAAGGAAAATCACATAATAGAATTTTTGTACTTGTCTTTTTTTTTTTTCATCAATTTCTAAGTTTGCCACCTTTGAAGTATCATCTCTCATGAACATTCTTTTCGATTTTGCTTTGATATAATTAACATATGTGAGCACTTAAAAGAGATGTTAGAAGTTTTTGCTCTAATATAATTAATGTTTTATCATATTTAAAATCAATGACATTGAAACCTTAAGGTCTTACTTTTTTCTTTTTTTTTTCTTTGGCTTTGTTTGTGTTTTGAACCTTGGTATCGCTCTTTTTTAATGAATCTTGGTACTTTTTTTTGTCATTGCTCTTCTTTTACTGCCTTTGTCTTCAGAGTGTATCCATTCTAGGTTGGGTATTTCAGGTTTAGCCCATTTGGCTATGGTTAGAATTTGGATGCACCAACTCTTTATATGTCACTGAAAAATTCATTAACTTATATTTTAAAACTTTTATTCTTAATAATTTTTCTTTACCTATTAAAGAAAAAAAAGGTTTGGTGATTAATTTTTTTTAGCTTAATTGATATATATTTTTTAAGTAAAAATATAATAGATTTAATTTTTTTTAGCTTAATTGATATATATTTTTTAAGTAAAAATATAATAGATTTAAAATCCATTCCTCTCTACAAAAAAAAAAAATGAATAGTTTAGATTGGTTTCCTCTCAAGAAAAAAAAAAAAAGAAATAATCGATTATTGGTTTTCCATCAAATACGTATTCCACTCATTTTATCCTTTGCATTACCGGTAACAGGTACTATCAGTATTGCTGGTAATAATGTTGACTTTACTATTCTCTTTTTCTGTATTATTTCTATCTTATTTATTGTATTGGACTTTAAAAATGATCACAGCATACTAAAATGCTAAGACATGAGATATTTTTGAGAAAATTAATTTGCTAAATTTGTGATGAAATATACAAAATGTAATATTCGCTATATAATGGCAAAAATTAGAAGCGGTAGTTTTTTATTCGATCTAAAAATTCAATTTACATTGATTCAAAAAAATGACTAGAATCCAATATAATATAGAAGGAAACTTGAAAAATCTGAACTCGAAATAAGCCAAAAATTTTTAGAGCAAACCCGACTTAACTCTTACTCAATCCATAAATTCACCCAATTTGATCTAATCCACAGATCAATCTAAATAATTCTATTTAAATTATTTAAAACTTATTTAAAAATAAAAAATATTTTTTATTTTAAAAATTAAAATTATGAGCAATCTAACCCTACCTAAAGTTTGAAAATGATTTGAATTTCTTTTTATACCTTGATTTGATGATACAACCTGAACTCATCTGAAAATGACATGACTCAAAATTAACCTAATCCAAAAATGATAGGATTCAAATAGTCTGACTCAACTCATTTACCACTAGAAAAAACTTAGCTGCATAGAAATAAAAAATTTTATTTATAGATTTAAATAATAAGTGAGTGACAACTCAAGTAATTATTTTAATTAATAATAAAAAGTATTATAGTATCTTTTATTTTCACAAATATAAAGATATTTATATTATTTTAATTTAATTTTAATTATCTTATTGATTAAGTGAATATATATAAATTTCTTCAATCATATACACACCCCTGACCTAGTTCATATATATATGTAGTTCATATACACACCCCTGACCTAGTTCATATATATATATATCCACACATCCCTGGCAACTCTAATTATTGATTAGTCTCCCAAAATTATTTTTAGCTTTCACATCACAATATTTCCTCCAGCCTTCACATCATCCAGGACCCTTGCACCATCATGTTTCCCCTCAATTGTTGAAATTACCAGTGAAATGATCTCCATCAACCCCATAAGCCGCCATTATCCTCACTCTATTTCCGCCTGTCACATGGTGTACTTCCTGCCATTTGTTATTTTTCCGTGAAGTCATCCATTTTTTTTAAAGACGTCATCCACATTTATTTTATTATATTAAAAAAATATTTTATATTTAAAAAGTAATTTTTTGTTAATCGAAAAAATTTTAATTAAAAATAAATTTTATATTTTATTAAATTAATTATTTTAAATTTTTATTATTTAATATATTTAATTAAATCATATTTTATTTTTTAAAATATTATATTAAATTATTTTTTCCATTTATTTTATTATATTAAAAGTTTTTAGAGAGTTTATATAAATTTAATAGAATGTCTTTTCAATATTACAAAATAAAATATGAAAAAGAATTTAATATAATAATAAAAAATAAAATAATTTAACTAAATATAACAAATACAAGGAGGGTCAGAGTAATCAATTCTGCTGAGTCCTTACCATGTGCAACAAACGTCAGATAGGGAAAAAGGAGTTGGGCCAGTAAGCGGGTAGGATAAGTTCACCTAATATATTAGTTTTTGGATTGGAATCTCATTCGGTGACAAAGAGAAATATTAGGATTGAGACAGACTCGGATTGAATTCAATCTCTTTTTTCTCTATGTATACAAACAAATCCCCCACTGAATCGAGAGAAAAATAGAAAGTCTTGGGCTTATTAAGTGAATGGATCAACAAACTAGTCTTTTGAGCTGGAGCCTCACATGGGTCTTTCTTCTACTTTGTCTTTCTCTAAGTTACTCCATCATATATGCTCGATTTGATGTCGGAATCCTCTTGTAGACTCGGATTGAATTCGATCTCGTTTCTTTGTGTTAGAAAAAGGTTAATAAATCTCCCACTGAATTGAGAGAAGAGAGTAAAGTTTTGTGCTTATAAGTAGGTGGATCAACACCACTGATGAATTAGTCTTTTGTTTTGGAGTCTCACATAGGTCTTTCTCTTCTACCATGTCTCTTCCTAAGTTGTTCCATCTGATGGGCTTGATTTGATGTAGAAATTCTCTTGTAGCAACTTCTTTCGCAAAGAACTCTGTAGTTCAGGAGGAATCTAAACTGTATCAGATTTCAACTTCGATGTTGACTTTAGAAAGATAGTACATTAGAGTTACAAGATTGTTTTAGAGCATATATATATATATATATATATATATATATATATATATATATATATTATTTGAAAATGAACTTAAGTATATAAAATAATATTAACTCTTAATCCTATAAGAATACAATTACCTTCTCTCTATATATGGGTGTGGTGAAATAGTGAATTCTCTTTTCAATTTTTTTTCAATGGAAATAACTAGAAATTGAATTTTTTTTTTAAGAAAATATAAATCAAACTGAACTCAATATAAGAACCAAATTTACTGAAACTGATTTAGATTGATTTGGTTATATTTTTATTCAATTTAAACAATAGTATTTTCAAATATCTTTAATATAAATAATAGTTTTCAAATTAATTTGAATCAAATTTGTTTAATTTGATCAGTTTTATTATTGAATTAACAAATTCAAATCAAAATAAAATAATTAATTAAAAAAACAATTGAATCAAATCAAATTTATAGAAAAGACTGAAAAATGAATTAATTTAATTCAGTCAATTTTTTCAGTTAAAATCGAAATTTTCTCAACCAATATATATTGATCAAGATTATAATATATTAATGCTAATTGGTCTGTCGTCATGTTACGACATAGGATGGAGGAAACAAGAAGATGTCCACTCAAAGTTGGCAAGATCATACAATAGGCCATGAAATTGCCCCCATGGGATCGGGAGAAGACAAAGCCAAAGACCCTTGCTGTATTGCTGGACCTAGCAGAATTGACAACCGCCCTCATTATGCCCCCATTGGTCGTATTCCGGGAGCAGATCAGTCATTCTTTGAACCCAGGATGAGTGATTTACCCCCTAGCATTTTACCAACGAACATGAATGAGGAGGACAACTGCTACTTTAAATTCTAAGCATATTATTGATATGCTTCTTGTTTTTCTATTAGTTGTACTCTAGGACAAGGTCATTTCTTGAACCTCTCATAGGTTGGCTTTGTGCTTTGGTGTGATTAAGTAACTTGAATGATTATTGATCGTGATAATGAACTGTTGTGTTTCTAGATATTTACTTGATTTTTTGTATTTACTTTTTTTATTATTGGAACATAAATATATTTTGATTTTCGAAACCTCATATATGTAATGGGAAATTATTGTTTGCTCTCAGAATACATACTGCATTTTACGTTCACATATTCATAGTTGATTGATTTATTTAAACGTGAATTTCATAATTATTTGAATGAAGATGCATTGCACTTAAGAAAAATGCTAAATATTTTTTCTATACTACCTCTTTAATCTTTTTTATTGTAGCGACATATAACATATTTTAAAATACATGTACATAATAAAATTAATGTAGAAAAAGTATTTGAGACTCCTCTTGCACTTAAATCATTTAATACTTTTTAAGGTTAGAGAAATTAATGTTCATTCTATTTTTAGTTAATATTTTTTAATTATATCAGCTTAAAAAACTGGATTTTGTTTTTTTTCACTTATCTCTTTTTTAAGGTATAATTTTCAAGAATAGAAAAATAAGCATAATTTATATTTTGGATCTATCTTCAGGATACTTGGTGATTCAGAATATACGTGTCATGTATTAGTCTTGTATTTATTGTATATCACACGTGACTTAATTGATTTGTTTCCTACAACAGATTTTGAGTCTGGATTTTTTGCTTTTTTTGTTTCCTTGCAACAGATTTTCATATCCAATTGTTTTACTGTAAAAGGTTCCTTCCTTATTCGAAATAATAAAATTTTTGTTCAATATTTTTTTAATAAATATTTCTATCATAAATATTATTATTACTCTAGATACATTTTTTAATAAATATTTTTCATAAATTTTTGTATCATAAATATTTTTTATAAATATTTGTTAATAAATATTTTAATAATAAATATTTCTATTATAAATATTTTTATAATAAAGATTGTTATTACTCTAGGTTCATTGTTTTTTATTGAGATACATTATTCAAACATTTAGCTATATTTATGTTGTGTTGTAGGTACATTTGTGTTGTATCGCAGACATATTAATTTGAAAATGCAGGTATATTAATTTGGAATCATAACACATAGCGTTTGATATGAATATACATTATTGTTATAAATGAGATACACTAATTTTGTATTGTATGTACACTAATTTTATATCTTAACTTTTATGATAAAAATTTCTGATAATGATCCTAAATGTATTGGTGTTGTATTTTAAGTACATTATTTTCTTATTTTAAGTATATTGTTATTACTTTAGGTACATTTTTTCATTAAAAGTACACTGTTATTGATTTATAAGTACATTGGTGTTGTACTCTAGGTATATCATTTCTTATTTCAAGTACATTGTTATTATTTTAAGTACAATATCATTTATTGAAGGTATATTATTGTTGATTGATAAGTATATTTGTTTTGATTTTAGTATTTATCTTAAAATTTTAAATTATTAGGTTCATTTATTTTAAAAAATTTAACTTATTTAATTTTTATATAAAAATAAACTTTTAAAATTAAAATCAAATCAAATTAAAGAATAATAGAAAATTTGAAGCAAACTAGCAAATATTTCATTAATTTATTCTATGTGCAGTAATAAAGGAAAAAGATAAATAAAATAGAAAAAAAAAGTAAAGAAAGAAGAAAAAAGCTTGAAAAGAAAGTAGAGAAATGAAAAAAAAAAATTGTATAAATCTATGTGTTTTATGAATGTTTTCCTTTTTAGAAGGAAAATGACACATGTATAGTATTTCAGCAATTTAAATGAAACAGCGTGTCTTGATTTCAAGTTCACCATGCAGCATGAACACGATCTCATGGTATACCAATCCAAAAATAAGAGAAATAGTTAGAAAGATAACTTATAAGGGTCGGTTGGTTCAAGGTGGAGAATGGGAATGAGAATGAGAATAAGAATGGAGGGAGAATGGGATTGATTGTTTTACATGTTTGATTCATTTTGATCGATTGTGGAACGGAAATCAGATTTTATTTAAACATATTTAGTTGAATATAGAATAAGAATGAGAATCAACTTTATTTTGTTTACATATTTATTTTAATATATATAATTTTTAACATAAAATATATATTATAATTAAAATAAAAATTTTACATTATTTTTATATTTTAATTAAAATTTTTAGTAAAATTATATTTTTATTATTATAGTATTATTTAGAATTTTTATGTTTTTATTATTTTAATTTTGATAATAAATTAAAAAAAATGTCATTTTTTCTCAACATTAATATTCTTCAATTGTGTATTTTTAATAATTTATTATTTTCAAAATATAAAATTTATTATTTATCATTTTTATTAAAAATTCAGATTTAAATAGCCTTTAAATCCACGAGTAGGATTTAAATGGATTAAAAAAGCTATCTTGGGTTTATATTTAATTTTACAAAGTTTATAGAGGTAATTGAATTTTATTTCTCAAAAAACCTATATCAAAATGAATTTAAAATATTTATAATAATTTAGCGATTATTTTGAATAAAAATAAACTTATCAAACTATTAAAGAATTATGATAATAATTTAATAACTACATATGCAAATTACCCGTATAAAATATTACCATCATTACGTGATTTTTATAATTATATGTATAATTTTTTTTAATTTTCTCATTCAAATGTTATTAATTATTTTACATTAAAATGTGTCTTAACGATAACAGTATTTTTACTAAATTATTTTTAGCGTTAATTTAATATAATATTATGTTAATAATATTTATTCACTTTTTATGTATCTTCATCAATTTTATATATAAAAGAACCCATAATATAGTTTCGTGATTTATTATTTGGATTACGCCCTAAAATCTCATTTAGTGCTTTCATTAAAATAAAATATAAATAAATAAATAAACTGAAAAGCCTGAATGGTGAGCTTTCACCATTTAAATTCCGTCATCTAGCCACAA
Source organism: Omphalea diandra (assembly GCA_949677035.1). NCBI lineage: Eukaryota > Viridiplantae > Streptophyta > Magnoliopsida > Malpighiales > Euphorbiaceae > Omphalea > Omphalea diandra. The sequence goes on from CATIWR010273321.1 coordinate 28,762, forward strand.
AAACAAAACATTATTCATAATTGAATCAATTTTTCCAAGAACACATAGCAATAAAAACCACATATGGAAAAGACGAAACATTCTCCTGAGAATGGATTTTTGATTGAGAAGCAAATGCTAGAGAATGATTGATTCTCATTCTGAGATTCTCATTATACCCCTTATTTTGTTGATTCAAACATTAAAAAAGAAAATGAGTCATTCTTATTTCCATTCGTAAGTCTTTTTTACATGAACCAAATGACCTCAAAATTTTTTAAATTATTTATTTATTTATTTTTCAAGTGGATGAGGTAACAAAGAGAATGTAAATCTCTTCCCTTTTTTGGTAAATCATCAAATCCCTATTAACCAAGCGAACCCTTCCACAATCTAACTAGCTTTAATAAAACTAAATTATAGACAAAAATTCCCTCTTTAAATTTCTACACAAGTCAAATAAAGTTTCACATCTATAAATTGCCCCAATATTTATATCCTATATCTTATATTATCAATGCATAATTCTTTCAGAAAAGGCAAAAGGTATAAAAATCTATCACATCACTAATTGTGAAACATAAAAAATAATATTTTAAAAAAATATATTCTCAACCTTTTGTTATATATATGATGATTCCTTCTAATAAGTATATCCTATTTTTTAATCACTTGAAAACAAATAAATAATTATCTAATTCTCATCAGGACAAAAGATTAATACCTTCATTACAATGGATTGTTATGCATCTATCGAGGGGCGGAGGCAAGAGGGGGCAATGTTAAAAAATTATTTTTTTATTTTTATATATTTTAGTTTAAATTCTAATATATACATATTATAGCCACCTCCAAAATTTTTTAAAAAATTATTTTATTCAGATTTTTAATTTACTCTTATATATGATGATTCCATCTAACGACTATATCCTATTTTTAAATCACTTGAAATCAAATAAATAATTATCTAATTCTCATCAGGACAAAAGAGTAATATCATCCTTACAATGGATTGTTATGCTTCTATCGAGGGGCGGAGGCCAGAGGGGGCAATGTTAAAAAAATTATTTTTTTATTTTTTTAGATTATTATATATACATATTACAGCACCTCCAAAATTTTTTAAAAAATTATTTTACTCCTTAGATTTTTAATTTACTCTTATATAAATATATTTTTATCTCAATGAAAAATATTTATAACTTTAACTCCTTAAATTCTTTAAAATTCTTTATTTTTATATACATTTCTTTTTTCATTTTTATATACTTCTCTTTTTTTTTTACTTTGTTTTCATTTTTTTGTTGATTTTCATTCTATTTAATTTTTCCTTCGTTCATTTTTATTTTTTTAAGCACTCTTTCTCTTTATGCCATTGTTGCCACTTTACTATCCCACTATTACAGACAGCCTCTTCTTTAAGTCAGTTTTTTTCTTATTATTTTTTCCTTTGTTTGTTAAATTGTATATGAATCACTAATTATTTACTCAAATTTAAATTTGTTCATTTAATTAAATATTACAAACACTGCATAATTGAGTCGTCCATTCCAAGTGTTCACTACGAAATTTTTAGTTCTGGGTCTGTCACTCCATCTATCATTAAATTTTCAATTTATTTATCTTTTTTCTTAATTTTTATGAGTATCCATTATTTATGCATAAATAATTTTTAGAATTAAATATATGTAGCCTTTATTTCAAAGTTAAGATATTTTTAATATTTTGCATTCATTTGCTTCATATACTTTTTATAAATTTGTAAGTTCTCTTTGCAGCATATATTAGATAATAATTCTTGTCCTTTTGATGTTTTAATTGGGCATCAAATGATCTTTTGGTTGATTTTTCTATTTCTTTACTGGTATCTTACAAGTTTAATAGTCTTTTGTGATTTGATTAAATATTTCATTATTTGAATGATGTGAATCATTATAAGAAATTATCGAAATAGCAATGGATTATACCAATTTTTTTAAAATATAATTGGTTGTATCCAGTTTTAGTAACAGAAAATCGATGATCTTGTAATGAAAATTAGCGATCAATTATGTTCATCACTAGCATTCAGTGCGAATATGGTGCCAAAATGAATGACCAAATATGTAATATTAGCGGCGGATTAATCCATCATTAAATCGCAATAGATTATATTCTATTAAATAATAATGAGAAAATTCATCGCTAAATTTAGTAATAAATTAGTTATGAAAATTTTTATTTATAAAATTTTTTATTTCCCTATAACTTTTTAACTCTAAAATAAAAATTGAAGATTTTTTATTATAAGAATTTAGTGCTGAATATTAATTTAGTGATAAAAATTTCTTGTTCTATAACTTTTTGGCTCCAAAATAAAAATTTTAGATTTTCTAAATAGAAAGTTTGTCATGGACATTAATTTTGATGACGAAAAGTTCTTTTTAGCTCTAAAGTAAAAATTTTTAGATATTTTGAGTGGAAATTTAGTGATAAAATTTTTCATCCTTAAAATTTTTTATTTCAAAATAAAAATTTTAAAATTTTTCAACAAAAACTTAGTTATGAATTAACAATTGACATGAATTTAACTATTGATTAACGATGAAATTTTTTGTGCTTAAAATTTTTGGCTTTCAAAATAAAAATTTAAAATTTTATGTGTAAATTTAGGGTGAAAAATAATTTAGCAAAGCAACGGATTAGTGATAAAAGAAAATTATGCTAATAGCTTGGCTCCTTATTTGTTTATTTTTTTCTCTCTTTTCTTATTTTTTCTCCAATCTTCTTCACTTTATTTTCTCTTTCTCTTTCTCTTTCTTTTTTTTTTTTTTTGTCATATTTTTTTCAACCATTTTCCTTCCTCTTCCTCTTACACCACCTTCGTCGTCACCATCATTCCTTCGTTGACGACTCCTTCAACTCTCCAACTCTACTTCCAACTTTGCCTTCTTTACTGTTACAATCGCTCATCCACCTCCACCATCACTTTAGCTAACTCCTTCACCTCCACTACAAAAAATTAATAGAATACTGATGGAATTAGCGATGAAAAATTTTATCGCTAATTATTGACGAATTCCTTTCAAAATAGCAACAAAAAAACTAAATTAGCAACAAACTTGATATTTGTCGCTAATTTTGCCATAAAAACTTACTAGAATATTTAATCACTAAAGTTAGTGATAAATTTGATTTTGTCGACTAAAGTTAGCAATGGAATATTCCATCGCTACTTAGTAACATAATCAAATATGTGACTGATTAGCAGCAGATTTGATTCCATCGCTAACTTAGTAACTGAAAATTTCATCACTACTTTTGTCGTTACTTAGTAATGTATTAGTGATAAAATTTGTCGCCACTTACTTTTTAGCACCAAAATGAAAATTTAAGAATTATTTAGGAGGAAAATTTAGCGATGGATTTAGTTTTGTCACTAAATAGCAATGAAATTTTTTGTCTATAATTTTTTGGCTTCAAAATAAAAATTTAAAAGTTGTTTAGGAGAGAAAATTAGCAACAGATTTAGTTTCACTGCAAATTAGTGAAGAAGTAGCAATAAAATTTTTCGTCACTAAATTTTTGGCTCCAAAATAAAAATTTAAAAGTTATTTAGGTGAAAAAATTAGCGACGAATTTAGTTCCATCATTAAATTAGAGACAGATTAGTGACATAATTTTTCATCATTAATTTTTTTGCTCCAAAATAAAATTTAATCATTGTTTAGGTGGAAAAATTAGCGACGGATTTCATTTCCATTGCTAAATAGTGACAAATTAGCCACTGAAATTTCATCGCTAATTTTTTTACTCCAAAATTAAATTTTTACCTAAACATAAAATTTTTGAATTTATTTTAAGTACTCAGTGATGAGATTCGTATTTTAGAGACCAACAATTATGTCGCTAAAATTTTTACCTCCTATTTATTTCTTCTCCGCTTATTTTTCATAATATTTTCTCAAATCTTTCCTCCTTTATTTCTCTACCTTCCTTCTCTGTTTTTTTTTTTTCTTCCTTTCTTCTCTTCTTCTCATCCTCCCTCACTCCTGCCTCCTCCATCACACATCGTCGTCTCTTTGACCATCACCTCCTTCACCACCTGTTGTTGTCTCCTCCATCGTCACCTCTTACACCATCTGCCACTGCCTCCTCCTCTGCTTCCTTCTCCCTATTGTTATATTAATTGAAAATATGTAATTTCTAATATTTTGCTAGTTGAAAATATATAGTTATTAATTTTTTGCTACTTGAAAGTATGTAATTGTTAATTTTTTAATTGAAAATGTGTAGTTATAAATTTTATAATTTTAAAGTTATTAAATTTCATTTTATTATCTATAATTATACTTGTTAATGTTTAATTTAAAATTTTTATGATTTATTTATTTTATAATTGATAACATATTGATATTTAGATTTAAAGAATTGATAATATATTAACATAAAAATTCAATAAATCAATAATTGATAATTATGATAATCAAATCATTAATATGATGAATTTATTAATTCTAATCACTTTAATTTTTAAATTAAATAAATAAATAATTATTTTTTATAAAAATTTATAACGTATAAAACATAAATATAAATATTTTAATATACAAAATATTAAACAAATTTATAGCAACGAAAATCTTTCAAACTAGCGTTAGAATCGCGACGAAAATTTTTGAAGCTAAATTTGGCGACAAAATAGTGAAAGAACTTTTTGTTACTAAAGTTTCGTCACTATTTTGTCATTATTTCTAGCAACGAAAAATTCATCGCTATTCCATCTCTAAGTATAGTTGCAGAATAGTGACAGAATTTTAGCGACGAAAAATTTCAACATTATTTTGTCACTAGAGATACTGATGGAATGAAAAAATTGTCGCGAGTCCTTATTGACCATCAATTTAGTGATGGACTTTAAGTCCATTGTTATCCGACGCTAGTCTGTTGCTAAGGCAATTTAGCAATAGAATTTGCCTAATTAGCAACGAAACCAAGCAAACTCCTCTCTACCATCATGGTTGCTCCTCTTTCTTCATAGCCTTTGCCATTGTTACTCTTCCTTCATTGTCACCACCGCTTCTCTTTCTCCATCTCCTTCATCATCCTACTCTTTCTTCGCCACGACCTCCTCCAATGCCACCACCTTTGTCACCTCATTCTTTTTAAAATTATTATATAATTTGTAGTTATGTTTTAGAGTCCTTGAATTTAATTGTATTTATTGGAACATTAATTATTCATGTATAATTTAGAATTTTTTATTTGGTTATTTTAATTTACAACTTATATTTACTGTTAAATAAATTGATAATATATTGATATTTAACTTTGCATAAGTTGTAAAATATTTATTTTTAGGTTTATTTATTAATCTAATAATCAATTTGATAATATAATGAATTTATTATTTTATTTTTCAAATAAATAAATTAACTATAAAAATTTATTTTGAAAAATTTTAAATTTAGTAATGGATTAGTGATGAAAATTTAAAAATTTTAATTTGAAAAGTAAAATTAGCGATGCAATTCTAGAAATTTTTAATTTTAATAGCAATCTTAACGACAAATTAACAATGAAAAATTTTAAAATTTTTCATTTTTAATAATAAATTTAATAACGAATTAGAGATGAAAAATATTTATTAATTTTCTATTTAAAAATAAATTCAATGATGGAAAATTTCATTGCTAAATCTATAAATCACATTTTTTTCATCATTAACTTTTTAGAGACAAGTAGTTGGGTACAAAATTATTCTGTCACTATGCATTTTTAGTGACGAAATTTCTGAATTTTGCAATGAAATTTTTCATCTTTAAAACAATTTTTTTATATAAATAGTGGATGCATATATGGCTATATGCTAATAATTTTAGCTAGTTGATTTCTTTTTTTTTTTTTGAGGAAAATGAAGCTTTATTGAAAAAAAAGAAAGTGTGAAACAACTAAATGATGAACAGAGAGAAGGACTTCCTCAATCCAAATCTCATTACATGTAACACCTCAAAATTTATATTTTATATTTTTTAGAGTTAAAAAAAATTGAATTATTAAAATATTTATTGGTAATTCATTTAAATTTTAAATTTAATTTGGATATTTAAATAAGTAATTTTATTAGAGAAATTGATTTGGATACATATATATGTAATGAATATTGTGGTTAATTTAATCTTAGGAAAGATAAAATGTCACACCCCATTTAATAATCATTTAAATTTCTCTTTAAGTCTATCCATTGTCATTTAAAAGACCTGATTAAAAATTTTTTATTTCATTATGTCTCTTGTTCACCACTTAATAATTATTTACAACAAAACATACATGAATAATCAAACTAAAATATTAACTGACTGCATACTGGCCCAACCTCTATTACACTGCTAGACAACGACTTTGAAAAGTATACTGGAGGCAATCTTTAGTCTACTCTTCCTGAAATAAGATTTCATA
>CATIWR010273345.1:0-12475 GCA_949677035.1 Omphalea diandra
CAACTTCTTTATTTCTTCTTGAGGGAATGATTCAATTCTGCAAAATCAACACTTATTTGAAACATTAGTGATGATCAATCTACTTTGTCAAGATCAAAAGAGGTTTTAAACCTAGGATTAATTATCCTAGTTCAACAGTCAGCTTATCTTTTGGTGGTGTTGTTGTCTTTGTCCTAGCAACAACCTTCTATAGGTCTTGCCCTTGCAAATATGACTCTGTGCAAGTCTTTCACATGTTATAATTAGTATTATTTAATTTTTTTGATAACACCGACATTGTTTGATTTTGCCATCGTGACTTGATTTTAGCAGCCTTGCAATTAATCAAGTGTGGTTCCAACTTGATAGACTACACAGTTCCAAACTGTGCAGGAGCAAAATCTCCCATGTACAATTATTTTGTATGCGAATGCCGAAAAATTAGGACCCTCGATCTAGTGGCTCTGACGCCACTTGTTTATTATAGAGCTAAAAATAACATACTAATTTAACAAAAGGAAAAGAGACAATTTGTAAAGTGAACTCACAAAAATATTTTAACTAATAAAAAATAAAATTCACTTAGTACAACTCACTGTAACTCACCACACTTAATATTTAGTTTACTACACTACATTTATGCTCACTATTACTTTTTACACTTGATTGCCTAAACCAAGCCATGAAGGCCATATTTATACTACTAGTATCCTTCCCAAAATGCTCTATGGGCAAGTGTGTATTGCCCGAGTAATATGCTTGGGCAATACTCATACTTGGCCACCAAGCATAGGAAGTGTCCTTGTAATTTTCTTGGCTTGCACTAGCTAATGATTGGGCCAATTAGTGATGACATTTAACATAACCTAGGCGAAAACCAGGTTAATGAAACTCCAAAACAAAGAGGACAAATGACTTTTAGGCTTGAAATGTTCCCTCAGATAGCGAGCATGAAGAAATTCCATAGTAGGAGTAGAAATGGCGCAAACTGACCAAACTAGCTTTAATAAAAGAGCTTGGTTAAGATCAGATAGTTTATATAAGTGTCATTGGACACCAGCTTTAAAATGGAATTGGCAGGATCTAATCACTCTTTAAAGATACAAATGATTTAATTCTTATGTGATGGACAAATACTATTTCAACGATATGAAAGTCATGCATTACATATGGTAACATAATATAAGTTTAAAGTGAAATGCAACTCATGTAAGCAAAAAGAGATTCATAAAACATACTAGCCACCAACAAGCTATAGTGCTCAATGTGCTACTCAATGGATCTAATGATGCGAATATGCGTAGACTAATAGGTGGGGTAGGTGTTGCTGATGCTTGATTGGTAGGTTGTCGAGGCGGAAAAGGTGTTGTAGTTGATGGACTTTTCAGAATAAGATGTGGAGAGGGTGATAAGGATGGAAGATCAATAGCTTTACTAGTTAGGGAAGGTGCTACAGATGATGAACGTAGCTCTAATGGCTAGATTATTCAATCTATATAATGAGGTCCGCCTCTATGTCCATCACCTTTGCTAGATTAACCATTGCATGTGGAAACACCTAATACCTCTCATCTAAACAAAAGCTAACATATAAATTTCCTGCAATTGTCATATTACTACCACCTCTAGTCATTATTTAAATCAAAATACTGAACTTCACCTTCATCTAACTTATCATGTTCCTTATTTGACTCTAATTCTTCTTCTGGCTCATTTTCATCAAATTTTGTATCATCAATGTTCAGAAATAACCATTTGGATCATTCAATGACTAGGTCTTCATCTGTCTGAATCTTCATTTGATACATTTCTATGTCATCCTTTTGAAATAGTTGCACATATGATAACAAAGATGTTATAGATGATTTAAGCAGTCCCATAATAGGTCCAGTTCTCTCTCTTTTTTTTTTTTTTTTTTTTTTGCAAATAGCCCACCAAACCCTCTTCTTGCATCTATTAGTATGGTAAGTGGCATAAATTCTAGATGACTATAAGTGAATTCAACAAAGTTTCAACTTTTTTCAGTAAGCTCAGGGCCGCACTCTCATAATTCATTGCTCTGTTAATACGGGACAACACTAAAGTTAAAAAAGGGTTTTCATATATTTATTTGGAAAAAAATATGAAAAGTATCACATAATTTCGTACGTTTACAGTTTGAGCCTGTAAAAAAAATTTTTATAATAAATTAGAGCATGATGTTACACACTATTAGCGGATAATCTTCCAAAGCTAATAACGTCGTTAGATATTCAGACATGTCATGTTGACATGATGAAAAAAAATTTCCATTTTTTTCTTGACCTGAATGTCTAGGTCAGTTTTGTTGTTAACTAATAATATAACTCAGATCAGATATGAAAATGAAATCCCATTAACAAAAACAAAATCAAATGCCTATCACTGCACACCAACGTCATATATCTAATTCACATTAATAAAACTAGAAAATTTTATTGCCAATCAAATCAATGGCCATAATCTCAAGGCACTTGCAATCTACCCTACAAAATAAAAGAACCCCACAACAATAGAACACAACTTTTCTTTTTTTTTTTTAATACCAATTCTTCTCACCGGTCGCCACATGGCAATATTGTCGTTGGCGCCAGTCTCGTTGCTGAACAAGAGCTCTGCTACAAGAGCCGCAAAGTCATAGTATTCGACCGAGAAACTCAAAATCGATGATGGCATGCATCAATGATCCTCAGGCAGAACTAGACCCAAATCGATAAATTTTTTGGTTGGTTTTAGTTTGCTTGATAAAGGTTGGTTCTTTTGTTGGGATTGTGCTTCGATGATTTTTATTTTTGAATTTTTTAGGAAAATATTTCTTGATTGTTGAGTTCTTGACAAAATTCATAATCATGCTTCAAAAATCAGTGATTAACAAGAAAGCGAAGATAATACGTATTTTGCTGTTGGAGAGGAAATCAAAGAACATTAAGCGGAGCAATAAATTTCTGTCAACCCACGCCAATTAGAAGGAACATCTAGTAATATGAAGGTACCAAAGGAGCCGCTAAATTGTTTTGGTCACTAAAATAATATGAAGGTAGAATCCATAATAATAATAATAATAATAATACCTTCTAGTTTCTTCATCGCATTCTTTCTTTGTAATCACATTCACAAACGAGACTGACCTTTGCACTATATATGCAGACAAATAATTACACTGAAGTATATATGAACGCCAGTAGTTTTCTCACATTACTAATTACACTGAAGTATATGAACGACAGTAATTTTCTCACATTACAATTTACAAGAAGAGGCCAATTTCAAAAACTGCTGGACTGTCTGAGTGACCTGAAAAATGCAATCATATGGTTGAAAACATCTTCCTTCCCTTTTGTGCTTAAGCGGAAGTCTAAATGACCATAGTTATCAATATAGATCAACTCTGGTTTGGACTGCAACTCCTTGAGAGTGTGTTCCACATCTGTCACATCTGCTAAAGCATCATAGCCTCCATAACCCATCCATATTGGCAATGATTTGGGTATTAGACTAAGATCAAATGCAGGAGGATTCATCTGACCATATAGCTTTAGGTTTTTAAGAATTCCGTAATCATACTGGGAAAAAGTACCCTTACGAATCACTGCCAAGCAAGAGCATGAGAAATTAACCATAGAATTCAACACTTGAAAAACAATCCCATACCACGATGCATATAACTTGTTTAGAAATAATAGAAAAAGAAACACAAGAAGGAGAAAATGTTGTCCAACTTCAAATTATCAACCAGTTAAAACCTATGTTGCTTGGACTTGGGTATAGGTATCCGATACAGGTACGTATCCAGAAGTATGACATCTCACCCTCCAAAATCTAGGTTATGCGGACATGGCTAGAAAGGATCCAAAATTTGGATATGGATATGTGGATATGTTTTATATATATAGATGAATAAAGAAATGACAAGTATTGAACATGCAGATACCCTTATCCTGACAATTATTTTCCAAAAAAATGACAATTTATAATTAAATATTTTCAAAAAATTCTAAATTCTATCCTGAATTTGAAATTCAATTGATAAACACCAATTAATTAAAGAAAACAACAAGTACATGCAAACCTTATCATGATAATTGTTTTCCAAAAAAAAAAACTGACAATTTACAAGTAAATATTTTCAAAAAATCCTAAAATCTATGTTGAATTTGAAACTCAATTGATAAATACAAATTAATTAAAAGAAATAATAAGTGTTGTATATGCAAACAACCTGATCATTTCCAAAAAAAAAATGAAAATTTAAGATTAAATATTTTTTAAAAATTCTAAATTCTATTTTGAATTTGAAGCTTAATTGATAAACAAATTAATTAAAAAATGGCAAATGTTGTACATGCAAATTTTAAATAATGGCCAAAATAGTTATGGAGGGCGAAAATACTATTACATAATGGCCGTTACGCAGGCTATACATGTCAGTTCATGTCATACACCGGCATAGAAGAAATGTTTATATACACAGCAGGTCATTTCATATCATGTGCAGGCTTCTTGAGGACAGAGACAAGCTATGCATGTCAGTTCATGGTGATCGTTTTCCATTTCTTGATTAACTAATAAGGTATTCGTGGAACTGCAAGGCATTTCAAAAGATAAGTTTTCTTTTTTTTTTTTTTTTTTTCTCTAATCAAATGTTGTAAAGACAAAGATGTAGCCACATTAGCCCCCCCCCCCCCCAAAAAAAAAAAAAGATTTCTTTAAAAAATCAGAGGTATAATAGTAATTTCAAAAATCCCTTCAATAAAAATAGGACTATAGTTCATTTTAGTCCTTCAATAAAAACGAGAAATTAATTTTTTTTCTTTTGTCAATTTAAAATATATGTTTACAACATGAGCCCAATTGAATCCAATTTTCACCAAAATAATTAAAAATTACTTTTTATCTAATAGACTTAACAAAACAATGTGGATGAATCTATTTGCATCATCTCTACCATGACCGCTAAAAAATTATTAAATTACTATTTCCTCTAAAATCTTACTTTCTAAATTTACCAAAATTTCCTCATTAAGAGCAAATTAACGAAAAAGAAGCTTTTTTTTTTAAAAAAAAAAAAAAAGTAGCTGAAGTTCAATGATTTTTTTTTCAATTCATATTTTTTCAATTTCCAATTTAATTTAAAAGATAAAAGAAAGTAAGTTGAATTGGAGCAGGATTTAGATTCAAATAATTGCAACGTAATTTATTGGAGCTCCCTCGGCAAAATTTTTGTATCATCACTGTGTAAAGAATAATGCGAGCATGACAAGGATGTCGAGATGTAAGTGGAAAATATGGACGCATTTTCAATGCATGGTCCATAGAAACTAAATAGATGAATGCTGAAGTCAAAGTCAGCTTGCAAATATGAACAGATTATGAAAGCAGATTCTTATCAGAGCAGCCAGTGTCATCATTCTACATTGTTAGTGCTGCTTTAGCATCGAAGCATCAAATTGAGCCCATGTAGTTCCCAATAATTTTTAACAAGACCTAAGGTTCTTAAGAAGGAATACAACAGCAACCATTCAATACCACGACTACACATTCAACTGGTATGAGAGAGAGAGAGAGAGAGAGAGAGAGGACCTGTTATAGATGTTAGCAAGTCACCGCATTGTACTTGACCATCACATATGGAATCCAAAAGGTTAATTAAGAATTTGCTGGAGACAAATAAAATAAATTGTAGATGAATCAAAGTTCAAAACACACATTGTAGATGAATCAAAGTTCAAAACACACATCGTGAAAACAAAAATTTATGCAGGAGAAAGAGGAGTAAAATAAAACCTTCTAAAGTTCAATTGATGAATACCCATAGCCAGAACCATCTGTTAGAAAAGAAATGATACTGGTCATTCTGTCACCATGATCAGCCACAAGATAATGCAAAGAATAGCAAGCAAAATATACCTGATCAAAATGCAATCTAACCATTTCAAGCACAAGTGGAGCACTTATACTTTCCAGGTATGATGTTGGACACAAAAGAGCAGCAGCTTCAACCATTACTGCTATGTTTGGTTGAGTGAGAGCAGCTAGAGACATTGTTGTCCCCCGTAAATGAAGTGAATAAAGTAAGTACACACAGAGAAGAGCAACAGCCAGATGCCCCAATATGCCATTGAGCATGTGTTAGACCTGTGAATGTCCAACAACTAGAACCTTGAAGCTTGTTGTTAAATATATGTGGTGTATCATTTTCGCAAGGTCATATAAAGCCAATTCCTGCCAGCTCCAGTCCCAAAAATCCTTTAAAAAAAATGAAATTATGAATAATAACTACAGTATGGAAAAGCAAAGATGCATCAAAGTATAGCCAGAAAGATATTTTCATACTTTTGCATTGAATATCAGGCCCTCCAATACAAGCACATCCAGCAATAGAATAATTACTAAGACTACAGAAGCAGAGAGGTGATCATAATTTAGATATATACCTTGTCTTTCTCTGACAAAGATTCATGCCTGTAACTCCAAAACATCCCACGCACATTTCCAACCCATACATCAAAGCGCTCATCTGCAAGGATGTAGCCCAATGACTGCTCTGGCGAGTTCAAAAACCATACATCACCTCCCTGTTTCCATTTCAAAATAGGGCAAACTTGTTAAGATCATGAATGTCTCCTCCCGTGGCAATAGATTAGAAAAAGTTAAAAAGTTAAATGTAAATGAAAGTTAACCAATTAACTTCATTTGTAAGTTTTTTTTATAACATAAACGAGATTTGATAGAGGTTAAATAATTACATCCATTACCCTCCAGATGTCAAATTTTCCTTGACTCTCCAAATCAGGGATTAAAGAGTGTAATGAAAAAATTTTAATTAGTTTACTTTTATTAACCTCATGTTTTTAAAAAACTCTCAAGCACAGTGAAGTTAGTTACCCTCCACTTACATTTCATTCTATACATTTCCATCACCCTCATTAACTTCCCCTTCCAACCTAATAAATATTTTGTCCTTTTTTATGTGTTAGGTTGCAAGATATCCAATTGTGAGTTCTTTGTTTATACACAGAAGCTACATTAGTTTAGAGCAGGCCTCCAATAGACTTTATTTCGAAAATGTACTAAAAAAATGCGAAAACTAAGAAATAAAAAAAATAAAAAAGCGAGCCCCGAAATTCAAATATTTCTAACTTGGATTCAGACACATTTCTCTATTTAAGAAAAATAAAATACAGAGGCTTGAGCAAAACAAGTATTTACATTATGTCAAACAAATCCTTCATGGGATTAAAATAGGACATTAGATATTCCAATTAGCTCAGTTAGATGAAAAAACAATTGAATAACTCATCCATAAAAAACCAGACTACTTTCAAGTATTCGGAATCACATTTATCAATGTAAAAGGACAAAAAGCAAAGAAAAAAAAATAAAAATAGAGAAGGGCTAAGGAAATTGACCAGAAAGAGTCCATGTTGAAGCAAAACAGGAGCCCGCAGCTGCAGTCTTAGATTGCCATTACGTGATGACACACGTTGAAGAGCTAGTAAGTAACTATCCTTCGTTTGTACCTAACATATTACCAGTACTTACAGATAATCCTAATCATTAACTAAACTGAAGTTTTTAACAAAATTTATAACAAATGATAGAAACAAAAAGCAATAAACTACAAAACCGCATAATAAGATTCAAGCTAAGAAATTAAGGAAATAGAGGAAGGGAGAGAGTACAGTATGCTCGGTGCAAGGGTAACCGGCGGGTTCAATTATCTCATTGCACAAGGTTGCGCCGGGCGATCGGGGCAGGAAATTTGGTTCGGCGATAGTGGATTATCCGGAGATTGTGCAGATTAAAACAAAAGGCACTGTTGCAAAAATGATGTCCATTGGATTTAACTGGGTTTGGATTGAATGGCGCCCGCGCGGGAGTGGGAGTGGGAGTGGTATTGGTTTTTTTTTTTTTTTTTTTTAAGTTGTAGTACTGGCCTCTGTAGTAGTAGGTGAATTTTGGAGCTCATCCCACCCGCTCTAGGAAGCACGTTTATTCACTCACGGATACTTGTTGGTCAAACTAATCTAATAATTAACTCATAATCTAGCTATTAATTGAAAATTTTATTGTAACTAATAATTTATCCAATACAAAAGTGTTTGATAAAAATAACTGAATCTAGCTACTATCTACCTTATGGGTTATAGCTACTATCTACTTTATAAACTCTGTTTGAAAAAACTAGCTAATAATCTAGTAATTAACTCATAATCTATCTATTAATTGATAATTTTGTTGTAGTTAATAATCTAGTAACTGATAATTTAGTTTATTGATACAAATATATTTGATAAAAGTAAGTGAAAAGGTAGCTAAAAAATGTAAAATAACATAAAATGATATTAACAATTATTTAAGGTAAAAAAAATGAGGGTAAAATGGGAGAAAATGTAGTTTATTTAGTTGAACGTTTGTTCTACTAAGTTTTTTAAAGAAATTATAATCTAAACTTTTTTTCAAATAATTTAGTTTACCAAACAAAATTTATTGGTCAAACTAACTTACATTAATAATCAAACTAGATTCCAATCTAGTTTTTTTAATGTCAAATAGAGCTATAGGATTATGTTATGATCATTATGTATTTTTAAATATTTAAATAATAACTTTATTATATATAATTATTGATTATTTTATTATAAAATTATTATAAATAATTAATAAATTTATATATAATTTAAAATTTTACACAACAATATCATATATTATGATAGAATTCATCTTATTCTGTTAATAAATATTGCATTACTAATAAGCATAATTTTAAAATATTTAATTCATAAATTTATTAATATATAATTATTTATTATGTTAGATAACTTTTATTTTAATATAATAAAATTTATTATTATTATTAATAAAATTTTATATATATATATATATAAACTATTAAAGGTGATAAATTGTTCAATATCAAAATTATCAAGCACGATAATAGGCTTACTGACTAAAAAAGTCCTAAACTTTCATGTTTTTTTTAATCTATCTCATTCTTCTTTTTTTTAATAAAAAAATGCTCTAACTTTATTTTATTTTTTTTTTCAAATTTATCCTCCAACCAATATCTTATTCTTAAAAATTGATAAAAAATCATTTTGATCTTTGAACTTTTTTAAAAAGTTCGGTTGGACTTAAAAAAGAGAAAAATAACTAATTTTTTTATAAAATCTTATTTAATTTGATTTCATTCACTTTTAATATATAAAAATATATAAATATCTAATTGAATATATATATATATATATATATATATATATATATATATATATATATATATATATATATATTCTAAGTAATTAAAGTATAATTTTATTTAAATAAATAATTTATTATAAAATTTTATTGCAAAATATTATTAATTCATAATTCAAAATTAGAAACTTAGGTAATCATAATTTGTTTTCAATGACTAGGTTGGACAAACCTAAATCATAAGCCTATTTTGATCTTAACAATGAAGATTAATTAATTCTAATATTTGGTCCAAGTGTTGTTTTGTAGTTTATAAGTCATATTTTCATTGAAAGTTGGATGGAAGTCAAAATCTTCATCTTTAAGAAAAACATCTAAATTCGAGGTCAATATTCCTTAAATCGCTATCACAACCTTACTATAAAGATGGATGGAGCTAGGCCAGAGGAATTCGTAAACGAATTCGCAGTCGCGACTTAGCTGAAGGGAGCTTGATTGATTCACAGAAGAATTCGCAGTTGCATTCGCGTCCTAGGTCGCAACTGCAAATTTCATAATAACAAAAGAGGAAACCAACGCCACAACCACAACACACCAAGTGTCCAAGGCAAGCGTTGGAAATCAAAAATCGCGAGGGCAAATCATTTGTCACAACCGCGACTCAAAAATGTGTTGTCTCCTTACCAAACATAAGAATTTGCGGCCTCAGTCGCGCTCAAAAAAAAGTTAACTCTTGGCCACAACTTTGAGTAGTTGATTAAATACAATGACTATATTTTTTGAACAACCAATGGATGAAGGACATGTGAACTAGTCGTTAGACACATAACGAAGTTCTCTACTGAGATTTCCGGCTCCTCAGTGCAAATTGAAAATTCACGACCACGAAATGTCATAGCGACTGTGATTTCTGTCTAACAAGCATTTAATGCAAAATCTGTCTAACACAACTTGAAGATTTTGGGATAGTTTTTAAATAACGTCTCTTTGATAGATCTGGGCTATAAATACTCTACCAGAATGATGTAAATGCAAGAGAATTCCATTAAGTGTAACCAAACTCTTACCAATTTGCTACCCATTTTTGTCACTTTTCTTATGTGTTGTTGATTATTTGATGTGAGCAATAAACACCTTTGTAAGTAGGTTGAGAGTTAGTCTAGCATCTAAAACTCTTGTAAGAGATTTTTGTGTGAGCATAAAAGCACAAGTTGTAAGAGTTTTGTATGAACCATAAAACACAAGTATATAAGTTAAGTATAAGCTTAAAAAACGTCAGTTTAGTTTAGTGAAATACTCAATTGTGTAGAATTGAGAAGTGAACGTAAAGTTTGTTAACACCCAAACCACTATAAATTTCTTGTGTTGATTTTTCTCTTCTCTTTCTTAACTTCCTAGACACCTAAACTTCTTTTTTAATTTTTAATCTCCCACCAATTCAACACCTTTTTTTAGTGCACCAAGCCAACAACAATGATAAATAGTTATCTTTTTTTACGTGCATATTAAATAACTAAAAAATTATTTATTACAAATAATCAAATTATCTTTTTATATCAATGAGTCATTTCTTGAGAAACATAAATTTATTAGAACATAATATTGTGAAATGTTAATTTATTCAAATATATAAATTAAAAATAAATTAATATTACAAGTATATATGTATACTCAATAATAGATTAAGAAAACTTTTAACGTTGAATATATATAATATATTTTAAAATTAAAATTATTGATCAAGTATTTTCTTTTTGTTTATAAAAATTTAAGATTTATGGACATAAATGATAGACAATAATTATTTTTTAAAGTAAATAATTTGCTTGAAAATATCTTAAATAATAATAAATCTAAGTTAAAACTGAAAGAGAACAAAAATAAGTGCATATCATGCAAATAATAAAAATAAAAAACAAAAAATAAGGTATATAAATATAAAATAAAAGTAGTACAATTGTATAATAATTAAATATTTAATTGTCATTTAATAGAAAAATCAAATAAAGTACCTTTCTATATAAAATATAAAGTTATTTTATTTTATTTAAATTTCAAAATAAATAATTGATTAAATTTTATACTAAAAAAATATTTATATAAAATAATAGATTACTATGTTTTGGAAAAGTAAAGTGGATTGAATTTTTATATTATATAATATACTTTTAAGAAAATGAAGTGTTTTTTATACATAAGAAATATTGTAAAAAAAAATATTAAATTTTATATTATTATAAAAACACTAACACTATGCAAAAGTGAAAAAAATACTATTTATATAAAAGAAAATTTAAATAATATTTATATATTTTTCATTAATTTTTTTTTTTGAGTTTTTAACATTTAACCATTATATATTTTTAGTAAATTGATTTTTTCATAAAAAAAAATGCTCATTAATATAAAGAGGTCATTTAATTATTTATAAGAAATAAGTTTTGGCTATGTAATTTATGCATAAAAATGGTAATAACTATTTATTATTGTATTATTTTGAAAAAAAACTATGATTGTATAAGTTTTCATTTTGAACTATGAATTAATGATATTTTAAAATAAAATTTTATAATAAATTATTTATCTAAATAAATTATATTTTAATTATTTAGATTTGATATATTTAATTCAATTTTGTTAAATTTTTATATATTGAAAGTGAATCAAATCAAATTAAATAACATTTTATTTAATTTTTAGTTATTCTCTCTTTTTTGGATTTAATTAAACTTTTGAAAAAAAGTTTAGAGATAAAAATGATCTTTTATCTATTTTTAATAATTAAATATTGATTTGAGGAAAGATTTTTTTTAAAAAAAAGTTTGGATACTTTTTTATAAAAAAAAAATATGAGATAGATTTAAAAAACACACAAAAGTTCATGACTTTTTTAGTAATTAAATCTAACAAATAATAATAAATCAAGTTTTCCCCCAAAAAAAAAAAAAAACTAGTTGTTGGTAAGTTTCATAATCTCACGATCTACTTTTAAATTAAGTATGCCAAATGAGGCATCTCCCAAATTGAAATTAAGTAGCGAGGGTAAATTGCTGCATCATTATATGATGCCATCATATATACTCAAATCAACTAAAATGCGCCAATATTAATTGGCTTCATGTTTTGTATGTATATCCATTTGATACTAATTCAACGTTCGTTTAATGCAAAGGATATATATATATATATATATATATATATATATATATATATATATATATATATATATATATATATATATAAAAAATAAATAGTGAGAAAAGAGTCTAGGTTTAGAAAAATA
>CATIWR010273357.1:0-27267 GCA_949677035.1 Omphalea diandra
AGAAAATATTTTTCTTAATTAATTTTTCTGAGTTTGCCAAATATCATAAAATAAAAAACTTTTCTTTACAAAATAAATAGAGCCTAATTAAGTGAATAATTCTTGACATAAAAAAAAAAAATGAAAGCTAAGTTTTTCAAATTGCGTTAAAAAATATATACACCTATATTGTTTGTGCAAAAGTAAATTCTGGATCAACGAGTAGGATATTGCAAAAATTACTCTGTCTAATTTTGAGTATGAACTTGTTTAATTATCATATGTAAACCAACTTCAAACATAGAAAATTATTTCTTAATGTTCATTAGAGTTTTTTAATCTTAAATTAATTTAAAATTGCTCAAAATTTGCCTAAACTCTCTCTATTTAATTTTTTTTATAACAATAGATACACAATTTATTTATTAATATAAATAATTAATTTATATTTTATAAATATTATAATATTATAAGATATTTAATGTTTGTGAAAGTTGAGAAGGATATAAAAGACAGATTTGATTTATTTTTTATAGAATTTAAAATAATGAGGTTTGCTTTTTATTTTACGTTTTAGTTTTTTTGCTATCAATAATTATTTTACTCAAATAAATTATTTTTAAATTACAAAAAAATTATTGAAAGTTGATTTGTTATTGTTCTTATTTTTATAATTAATTAGTTAAGTTGATAAAAAAAATAAAAAAATAATTACTAATTAGTCACGAAATTTAGTTTTAAGTTTAATAAAAAAAAATAAGGATTGACCTAGTTTTTGGCTCTAAATTCCGTCCCAAGTAGCATTTGAACATAAGATTTTAAGCGCTTGCCGATTTTTATTTTTTTTACAACGTGCTTGCTAATTGATATATTAATCCCTTTCAATGTTAATAATATATGTTAGTTGCGAATATAAACTTTTTAAAAAAATCCTCTTTAAACTAATTGGTAAGACTATTGTTGTTAGGATTCTAAAAAAAAAAAAAAAAAAACTATTGTTGTTAGGAGCCGGCAGTTTTCGGTTCAAAATTAAAATAATCGATCAAATCAATTAATTTTGAAAATTAAGTTCAGTTTATACAAAAATCGGATCCAACTCAATTATTTATGCTCAAAATTTTTAAATTTTATCGATTTTAAGTTTCATAAATTCGGAAAAACCAAACTTAACCGAATTGTGAAATAACGTGGCTTTGCCCAAGATATTTATTCCTTAATACTAAACCTAAACCAAATTCTGTCAAAACTTTTTCTTCTGTACACAGTACAGCTGCTACTACCCTTGGCCCACCCACTTTACATAGCCCTTCATTATTTCCATTCCAACCACCATCTCCTGCACCACCGTCTTCTTCATCATCCTCACCTCACGCAGTCACTTCCATTTCTTTTATTTACTGGTCTAATCCCTAATTTAGAAGGAAGTTTCAAAGTGTGTATTTGTGAGATAAAGTTTTAAATTAGAGATCTGTCCTCGCAATCTGTTGTTTTTGGTTCGAGACTCATTATATATATATATATATACACGGCGAACTCTTTTTGATGAGTCTGACCATTAGGTGGTTAAATTTTAAGAGTTTAATTCAGTGATTTATTATTAGAGGCTTTTTATTTCAATATGGATATTATACTCCAATTATAATATATTTTATATAAATAATTAAAAAAAAGTGAATTCAGAATAAAAGCACAAAATCCTTGAAAATGAAATTTAAAGAGTCTAAACTGACTAATCAAAATGAATCAAACTAATTTAATTTAATTCATTTTAATTTAATTTTTAAAATATTTAGATTAATTTTTATTTTTTTCAAAATTTGATTTTTAATTGTTTTAGTTCGGTTCGGTTTGAATCAAATGTTCATCTCTAATTATTGTTAAAGTCACATTTTAATTCATAATATTTTATGATTTTAAGATTTAAAATTATTGAAATTTTTAATATTGAGTAATTTGTTTCAATAATCATTGAATTAAAATTGAAATTAATCTCTAAATTTTAAATTTTTATATTTTGATTCATATATTATATTAAAATTTTTATAATTAAAAAGTGAAATTGACAAAAACTCATAAATTTATTAAAAAACTCATAAATAATGGTTTAAAAGATGAAAAATATATTATTTTTTTCATAATTAATATTATTAAATTTTAAAAAATATATGAAATTAAAAATTTTAAAAAATTATATTTAAAAATGAAAATAAGTAAGAATTTAGAAAATAAATAAAATTATTTTGAAATTTCATTTTTATATATAATGTAGTATTTTTTATAACATAATATAACATTTTATGAATTAATAAATTCTTATTGATCTCAAATTCCATATCACATAAATTAATTCAGTTAAAAATATCACATAAATTAATTAAAATACAAATTAAATTAAGCAAGTTTCACTTTGGTCTGTTTAGATTCTAAATTAGACTTTGAAATTTAACATAAAAATAGAAATTGGGCTTTAAAATTGTAACTCTGCTGTTTGGTAGCCCATTTAGAATTGGAATTCTAAGAATTCAGCCCAGCCTCTGAGCCATTGTTTCACCGTCGCCTCATTCTCTTCGCCGCCTCGTCTTCCTCCCCACAGTCTCCTCTCCTCTTCCTTTCTGCCTCATCATCCTCCTTTCTTTCGTATTTTTGCGCGAACCGACATCCATAGTTTCCTGCAGGTATTCACCTCCTTTCGCTTTGTTACCATCTTTATTTTCAAATTTAGTTTTTCATACTGGGTGCTGTTTTCTCCTTTAATCTTCAATTTACATGTATTTCCATCTCATATTACACCAGTAGCCCTTGAATGTGAGAATTGGTTTGCCTAGAAATGGCAAAATTTCTGGATTAGTATCTTTCAACACTTTAATCACTAGATTTAAACTCAGAGGTAAGTAGATATGCAGGAATTTTGGCCTTTGCAAATTGTATATTAGTTGGTGATGACTTATTTTTATTAGTCTACTGTTTAACAATCTTGAGATTTTTTGTAAAATTGTATACCTTCCAGTCTCCCGTTTATTTTATCTTAACCATTTGCTCTTTTAACTTTATTACTAGTAAATAAGTTCTTTATTGGTACATTTTTTGTCCTGTTGGTATATTATGTACTGTTTAAGCCAAGAAAATCTCACGTGTAGAAAGTGTAGAAATTAGAAATTGGATTCCTTTCAGGATGGGTTTTTTGGGTCTTCTCTTATCCTAAATTTGGACCCAAGGCACGTCGAGTAATACTTGCACCCATGTGGCTGTCGTTGTCGTCTTCCTCAGAAAGGACTGTGGGCTTTGAGATAGGCTTCCTCTCTGCTTTTGTGTTGTGATTTGTATGCTTGAACTAGATATTCTCTATTGTTAACTGAATTTGATAGAGGTTTGTGCGCAACGGGTTGAATTGGAATTGGTGGGTTTGTTAAGGATGGTGTGAGTTCTTGTTGAATTTCAGATTTCAGTTCATAATACAGTGCCTCAATTTCTTTCTGTTCATATATATTTAATATATTATGCTTTTTTTTTTGTTGGATTTCACTTTGTGGGAAATGTGTAATTATGGTCATAGCTTAATTCATACGTTGTATTCCTTGATTTATTTTTGTTGGTAATTAGGCAAATTAATTTGGTAGAGAGAATGGGTAAGATCAGTCATGGCCAGAAAAGTCCCCACCTTTTTATCAAAGTATTCATTTCATTAGCAGAATTTTTAACTTTGCAGTTAGTTTCAGTCGCCAGCTGTAGCTTCCAATATGCCAGATTCTTCAACTTCATGGGATTTTAGCTGGTGACTCTCTCTTTCTCTCTCTCACCTGAGTAAATTTTCTATTTTAAGAATTTCATGTTGCCTGGTGCAAGTCTTACATGTGTGCGTTTGTGTTTCCTTGACATATTCTAGTCACTTTTATATTTGATAATTGGTTTATGTTTTCATTTCGAAAATTATGAATAGGATGAGTTAAGGCCATGTTTGTCTTGCTTGTTTTTTGGAATAGGATTTCATTTTCTTGTTTGGTTGAGAAGCAATTCAAATTTCTTATGATAATATCTTTATTGTTGACTAACTTGAATAACTATTGCAATGATTTCTATGTTAAGTATAATTTCCAAAAAGTTGTCTAGTTGTTTAAAAAATAAACCCAGGATAGGATTCCTAGGATCTGGACATCCATTTCCATTCTCATTCCAGTTACAGGAGTGAAACTAAGAGTTATTTTGCCCTTTCTCAATCGGGTGGTGTCTTTGATGATGTGGTCTTTTCATAAACTAATTATTTCTTGTGAATTGCAGGTTAAGTAATATGTTTAAACTGATATAAGTTGTTCGAAAGGGTTGAATTGATGCTATAAAATGCTAAAACGATTTAATTTCAGTTTCTGTTTCATGAGGGATGGTGGTTTTCTGAATAATTTGAAGGTGAACTTGATTCTTTCAAGTGTAAGCTGACTTGGGAATGTTTACTGTGCAACTAAAGTGAATTTATGTTTTTATATTTTTAGTTGTTTTCTCTGTCCACATGCCTCCACGCCCTGTGCATTCTGTCATATATGAGAGGGAAGCAAATCAAAGAAGATATCAAATCTCTTTCAATATAACTCTGTAAAATCACTTGCCTAATTGCATTGAGCTTTTTCAATTTTTTCAGAATAAGATTTTATAGAAGATAGATAAATTATTGTCCAAAGCTTTAAAGTGTAAAAATGCATCAAAGTATGAAGGCAGAAAAAACTTACCTACATTTTCTATGAGAACTAATTGTTTTTTGAACACTGAGCTGTCTTGTCGAAAGGAATTAAATTCTTTTCTTCCAGTATGTTTCTTCTGTACATTTCAGGGGTAGTTTTTAAGTGTGACAACTCTACAGGGAATAGGAGCAAACCACTTTAGCCCTTGCACATGGTTAGAAGGGATTTAAATGTTACTAGCATGGGCATAAGATTTTATCAGCCACTAACTTATGGCCTTGTATTTATGATATCAAAAAACTTAAAGTATATTTTGCCAACATTTGCCAGATTCTAAGTGGGTGTTTCCTTAGCATTGGCTGTTCAAAAATAGTTAGTCAAGCAGAGTCAAAGAAGTGAACTATAACTACTAAATGATGAAAATATTAAAATAGTTTTCATGATCTTGAAAAACACACTCACATAGATAGAATCTCTATGTTGAAATTTGAAAACTTCAAAAATTGTATGCCAAAATGCCATTAATGGTGTATGTATCTTAGATGACTTTATATTTTCCTAAATAATCCAAAATTGTTATTTGAATATGGAAATGTATCTTTTAATCATCATTTGCTCTAAGGTGAATCTGTTCAAGCGAATCAATATATAGTTCATCACTTTCCAGAATTTAATTATGGAAGACATTGTTTAATAAATAGATAATCACCTGCAGTGACTTGGAAGTAGATTTTGAGTCTGAGGAGAATGCTTCTATTGTCCATGCGGCATTGGCCATTGATAAGGAGGTGATTCTTAAACATCTCTTTCTCCATAAATTGTTGTTTCACTAAATTCTTATTATTTATTTTTCCCCTTTTCTAATGCAGTTGCAGCCAGATAAAGTTAAAAGGCACATGTCAATCTCTGGTGGGAAGTTGGCAGTGTGAGTTTATCCCTGTGAACAGTTTTTAAATTTTCTTTCTAAATATGGAAGTTGGTTTTTATGGATTTGTTATTTAAATGGTATAGAAGTTTGTTATCAATAAATTTCATCATTAAATGTTATTCCAAAGCAAAGAATACGTCAAAATTAATTTTTGAAGAAAATGAAGAGAAAAAAAGGAGACTACACTTTGTTGTGAGTTGAAATATTCTTGCTTGCTTTCATTTGGTCTTGTCACGACAGGTCTTGGGTAAAAAGAATTATGAAGCAACTGTCACTAGTTCAGATTTTCTTTTTGTAGTTCAAGCTGACCTGACTGACTTTTCTCCAACCAGATGAAAAATCTTCTAAAATTCCTTAATATAAAAGCTGGTCGGAAACCTTTTTATTGTATGCTGTGTGATTAACAGATGAACTAACACTGGCTGTATATCATGACTCAGTAATGCTATCATTGATCTTATAGATTATAACTGTAGTCTAATCAAAATATTAAGACAAGCTTGGAAGCTATACATTTTTCCTAAGTGTTGGTAACTACCTTGATGAGTTTTTGAGTTGTAATATTGCTTCGGTCTTGACAATTTGCACCCAGAACTACCAACTGTGAGTTGTTAACAGTTTTGAATCTAGGTATGGCCGGTTTTAAATTGAGAGTTACCACATTGGATGTGTATTTGGTTGGGCTTCTTGAGTCTTGAGTTTCATAAATATAAGAGGATGATTGGCAATTATTCTATAACAATAAAAGTTATGAGATTAAGTTTGCTGATAAGGATATAATTTTAGGTAGTCACACAGGTAACTACAAAATTTTTTGTCTTTTCACATACACACAAACACATTTTGGATTTTATTTACCTTAAATTTGGCAAGTAACTTTTGTCAAGATAAGATCGCACAGTCTGGGCTCATATGACTGAATCACTGAAGTACCAATGAAAAAATTCTATCAACAGTTTGACCATAAACCAGTCTATTGTGATGTTTTATGCTTCTCAACCCCTCACCATTAAAAGCCTACCCCATTATGACTGCAATACAAAATCATGTTAGACCATTCAATACTGAATGCAAAGTAATGAGTAGCTTAATGATGTTATATCTTATTTTCCTTTTGTGGTTTTATGTTACCAACAGAATTCTTTTCCTGAATGAGATAGTAAATTCAGTAAATCAGGTGTCCTTTTCACTGCATAATAATTTGTTCCATTTAATGGAGTCTAAGATTTGTCAAAATCACTGAGTCGTTTTCTCTTTGTAAAACATGCCTAGAATCTAGAATTTGCAGTTTTATAGCCTTCACCTATTAAATTGAATTTGTAAGTTTTCCGTTTCTATTGACAGACACTTCGAGGCTGTTGAGGCAAGATTTCTTCGAGCATCATTTTCTGCTTTTGTAGATGTCCTTACACTTGCAACAAAAACAATTGAAGAATTTGGCAAGGGAATGAAATTGTGATGTACAATATTATTAAAAATTAGGGTGCTGTTATGCAATTCATAATCTATATCCAACATTTATACCTTGGAAATCTGATTTCAGTTTGATCTGATTTTGATTGAATTTTCTCAATTGTACTGTCATCCAATTTTATAATGCATGGTTGATCTGACGTTTTTATAAAATATAGTACAGTTTAAGCTAGACAAAAGGCTTTTAATATCTTATATTAAGTTCGCTATAAATTGTAACTTAAGTTGTAAGTTACTGCATTTGTCTCTTGATAAATTAGCTATTCGACAGATGAAATTTCATGATTAATGGTCTGATATAATCATCAGATAACTATTTTTGTTCTTGCCATTTTCTATTCTTGAAGACAAACCTGAGTTTGTTTTAGTTACAAAATGTCACGGGTTCAAAATGACATGAAACCCATTATTCTTGAATTATCTTGCATATTGCAAGTATCACCAGCGGAATAGGAGGTTTTTGCCACGATCTTCACTGCCTTGTTGACAGATATGAATTCTTTTTCGACTCAAGAACAAAACCATGTTGATTGGGTTAATAAGAAGTCTTTAAAATGCTTGCTTAGTGGGGGATGCTCTGGCTTTCCAAGAACTGAAGAATGGGAAAAAACTGGCTGCTCTGATTTTTGTGAGAATTTGAGTTTCTTTTCATTTTGGCGCTATCAATCCAAACTGTCTTTCACCCAGACTTCCCTGCCGCAATTCACAAGGATGTGCATTTCTCATCCGACTCTCCAGTCAACAGTGGAGGAAGAAGGAATAGTTACTACCAATGCAGAAGCTAATTGTATATGCTGTAACAGCAGCTCCAGCGACTTTTATACCTTGGATTATATTGATCTGAGATTATCAGAACATTTTTACATTCTCGAACACATGAAACAATTTTATATTTGATTCAGATAAAACCCACTAGTATAGGAGCCACCGTGTGTCCCATGACAAATGATAGTTCTTGCACACGAGTCAGATGTTGCTCGGCCCTGATCCCAAAAGGATTCAAAAGCTTATTCAAGTTCCTTCCAGATGAAGACGATAGATCGCTCTTGACTGGGTCATAGTCCGATAAACTACAGAGTAATCTCGGTATGCCTGAGGACCTAACACTATATATATGCCATGATTCTGTCAATGGACCTGGATATTCTTTGTTTATGCAAGAAAGGTTTTAGTAAGATTTGGACTGATGCTTGGGATTTACTTCTTGTATTAATATATGAAGAAGAAAAGGAAGAAGAAAATTTTCAAGAAAAATGGCGGGTTATCGTTGGAACAACAAATCTCATTTAATAATGGCAACTTTGAGAAGACAGATTTTCACTTGAGAAGCTAACTGCCAAATGTAACAAAACTCCGTTAAGGTGGCCAAGGTACGGCTCATAAAGGAATGCCATCAAATGGAACAATAGTAGGTATCAGAAAGTTGACATTTCAGATGAATCACAAAAATGTGGTTAAATTAATTGTTTGGCCATTGGGGTTAGGATACGAATTTATTTCCCATGGTACACTTCGTTATCACATCCGTGGCTTGAAGGAAGATTTTCCTCTTAAATGGGTTGATCGCTTGAGGATTACTAAGGAAGTTGCAGGAGCAGTGGCCCCATATGTATTCATACACATCAAATCCATCAACATACTTTTGAATGAGAAACTTGAAGCAAAAGTTGCAGATTCTTTTTTCTTGGGATTTCAATATCAGTAGCATTTGAAAAAACTCACTTGACTACTATAGATAGCACAAGGGATTTTTGGATATTTAGATCCCGAATGTTTTCGGATCAAATAGAAATACCAATTTTTATAGTTACGGAGTAGTTTTTGTTGAGCTCTTAAGTGTACTAGATGAACAGAGGCGCTTGTCTGCAGAATTCATGTCAGCAGGGAAAGAAATTTGCATGATCACTATGTTGAGAAGGACAAGGAGGACTATGATGGATTTGGGGGGATTCTATTTCAATTCAGACAGCAATTACCAGAATGATGAACAAAAATGAATGAGATTCGGCCAGGCATGACAGCAGAATAATATCTCAAGCGCGCTGGGATTTATTCATTATTACCTGACATTTATAAATAAGATACTAGCTTGTAAGCCCATGGTACGTGCAGTGTTATATAATAACAGTAGAGGCTGAAGTGGAGGCAAAGCACAACTTACAAGGATAGCAACTGTAGCTTACAGAATTTCTAAACTCATTGCATTTGGAGTATTTATATTATATTGAAAGTTGAACCAGACTGTTTAAGTATTTCCTTTGTTCAATTTTGATAATCTTTTTTAATTTGTACAAGGATTAGAAAATACAGTTTTTTCAATTAATATCACTATATTAGTAAACTTTAGTAAGAATATATGCAGTGCACAATAATCAAAATACAGTGAACTTGCCAACTCATGAGAAGAGCAACAATAAAAATAACAATTTTTGGATGAGTGATGCTAAATGGCTAGAATATATCCAAATAGAATGCAATTCATATTTGTCTGACAGTATAATAAATGGTGTTTAAGCAAACCAATAGACCTTACGCTCTTCACAAGATTTGGATGGTAAAAGATGGTGTTTTGGCTCCATATTTTCCTCCAATTTCTACCTATCATTTTCCTTCTTAAATATATCAATTTTCCTCTTGAATCTTGAAAAATATACTTGTATTAAATGATTTCATTTTTCTTTTTGACTTATTGTTATTCATCAAACAACTAATTTTAATTTGGACAAATTAATAATTCTGTGATATATATGAAATTATATTAGGCATGTGAACATTGTCTAAGATTTGGAATATGAAGATGAAATTATATATATATTCTTCAATTTTTATACTTAATAAAATTTCTTTCATGATTTTACAAAATGCTTTCTAACACAACTCATTATGTTCTAATCGATTCAATTATTTAAATCACTAAAATTAAAAAGTAGTATAATCTTTAGTTTTTATAATAGAATTCTTTTGTGATTTCACCTAATCCTTTTTTTGTTATGACTTACCATACTCTAATTGACTCAATTTTTAAAATTAGTAAAATTAAAAATAATATAATCTCTAATTTTAAGATTAATAAAATTTTCTTTGTTATTTCATGTAATTCTTTCCAATTTCTACTCAATCTGCTTTAATCGATTCAATTATTTAAAAATCACTAAAATTAAACAGTAATATTAAATATGATTTTTTATAATTTATAGAATTTTCTTCGCAATTTCTGAATTTTTACTCACCCTGTCCTAATCAACTTAATTCTTTAATATCACTAAAATTAAAAATAATATAATCTATGATTTCATAATTAAGAGAATTTCCTTCCCAATTTCACATAATCTTTTCTAATTTTTACTCACCATGCCCTAATCGACTCAATTTTTTAAAAGTCACTAAAATTAAAAGATAATATAATATTTAATTTTTATAATTAATAGAATTTTCTTCATGATTTCACGTAATCCTTTTTAATTGTGACTCATTATGCTCTAATTGACTCAATTTTTAAAAATCACTAAATTAAAAATAATATAATCTCTGATTTTTATGATTAATAAAATTTTCTTCGCAATTTAATGTAATCTTTTTCAATTGTAACTCATCATACCCTAATCAATTCAATTCTTTAATATCACTAAAATTAAAAAAAATATAATCTTTAATTTTTATAATTAATAGAATTTTCTTTGTGATTTCATGTAATCCTTTTCGATTGCTACTCATGATACTTTAATCGACTCAATTCTTTAAAAATCACTAAAACTAAAAAATAATATAATCTTTAATTTTTATAATTAATAATTTCTTTTGCAATTTTCGTAATCCTTTCTAAATCCTACTTTGCATACCCTAATCGACTCAATTCTTTAAAATTACTAAAATAATATAATATTCTTTGATTTTTTGTAATTAATAAAAATTCTTTCATGATTCCCGCATAATAATTTTCAATTCCTACTTACTATGTCATAATCGACTCAATTATTTAAAAATCACTAAAATTAAAAATAATGTAATGTATGGTTTTTATAATTAATAGAAGTTTCTTCACGATTTCATGTAATTCTTTCTAATTCCTCCTTGGCATGCCCTGATAGACTTAATTTCTTCAAAATCACTAAAATTAAAAAAATAATTTCAAATTTTTATAATTAAAAAATTTGCTTCATGATTTTATGTAATCATTTTTTATTTCTACTTATCATACCTTATTCGACTCAATTTTTTAAGATTCCCCAAAAGTAAAAATAACATAGCCTTTGGTTTTTATAATTAATATAATTTCTTTCGTGATTTCATACAATCCTTTTTATTCATATTCACCATGTCCAATCAACTCAATTTTTTAAAATCACTAAAATGAAAAAATAATCTTCAATTTTTATAATTAATAGAATTTTTTTTGCGATTTCACCTAATAATTTCTTATTGTGACTCACTATGTACTAATTGATTCAATTTTTTTAAATCACTAAAATTTTAAAAATAATATAATCTTTAATTTTTATAATTAATAGATTTTCCTTCACATTTCAAATAGTCTTTTCCGTTTGTGATTTACCACCCTCTAGTGAACTCAATTCTTTAAAAATCAATCAAATTAAAATAATACAATCTTTGATGTTTATAATTAATAGAATTTCTTTTGTGATTTCATGTAATCATTTTTAATTCCTACTCATAATGCCCTAATCGACACAATTCTTTAAAATCACTAAATTAAAAAAATAATATAATCTTTGATTTTTATAATTAATAAAATTCCCTTAGCGATTTCACATAATTCTTTTTGATTATATAACACAAAAACTTTTATTGAGTCACGTTTCTTGTTTCAAAAATGTTTTTGTGTTTCCTTATTTTCACATTTCTCCCATGTTTTCATTTATAAATTTTAAAAAATATCGTTTCTCCATGTCCATTTTCATGTGTTTCCATTTTTGCATATCTATTTCCATGAAACAGTTTTCCAATTACTACTAATAATATCTTAATTAATCAATTCTTTAAAAATAGCTGAAGTTAAAAAAATAATTTCTTATTTTTATAATTAATAAAATTTTCTTGATAATTTTTTGTAATCCTTTCAAATTCCTACTCATCTTATTCTAATCGACTCAATTTTTTAAAAATTATTAAAATAATAAAATGATATAATCACTGACTTTAATAATTAACAGAATCTCATTCATGATTTCACGTAACCCTTTTTTATTTCTACTCACAATGCTTTAATCAACTTAATTTTTTAAAAATTATTAAAACTAGACAATAATATCATCTTTGATTTTTATAATTAATAGAATTTCTTTTGCAATTTCACATAATCTTTTCCAATTCCTACTCACCATGCCCTAATCTACTCAATTATTTAAAAATCACTAAAATTTAAAAAAAAATACAATTTTAATTTTTACAATTAAGAGAATTTTCTTTATGATTTTATGTAATTTTTTTTACTTCTACTCACTATATCCTAATCGACTCAATTCTGTAAAATTACTAAAGTTAAAAATATATATAATCTTCAATTTTTATAATTAATAGAATTTTCTCCGTGACTTTTAAATCGAAATTTGAAAATAATATGTAAAGCCTCTGAAATGTAGTATTAATTATGATGTTAATTTACTATTAGTCAAATTTAAATAAAGTGTGAATCAAATGGACTATAAAGCAAAATGTAATTAAGAAAGGAAAAATGAGTTGGAATGGTTAGATCTAAGTATGAATGAATTGATTAGTCTTTAATTAGAGCTTAGTAGAAAAACATTTATCTTTAAATCGAAATTTGAAAATAATAATAATAATAATAATAATAATAATAAAAGGGGTCTCAAATTTGAATAGGGTTAGTGACCAGTTTTCAGTTTGATTGATTCGACTAGTCTATTTTCAATAGTGTAGTTTTTTTCATTTTTTTGAAAAATATATAAATAATACTTAAAAATATTTAAAAATTAGAAAAACATATATAATATAATAAAGTAACGACATCTATTTTTAAATTTAAATTTTGAGTAAGTAGTATAATTTTTTAAATTTTTAAATTTTTTACAAAACAATGTAATTTTATATTAAACTAGTGTGATCTGATTTTTTATTTTAGCTGATTTTTTTTATTTTGATTGATTTTTTTATTAAATTAATTTTTGAATTTGCCAGTTCGACCAATCAGTCCGATTTGATTCTGAAAATACTATATGTGATATTAAAGGAATATCAGCCTAATTACACACACATATATTGATTGATGATTTCTATAATTATTTTGAATAATATTATCAAAATAAAAATTATAAAAAATGATAAATAATTACACATATTAATAAAACTATTATTTGAATATTTTTAAAATTGCATGAATCACATCATTTTAATATAGTAATATATAAAATATTATAATGTTCACAATAAATATCCATAATGATTTTTGTTTGTGTGTGTTGTATGAGTTGTATAGATGAAGTACAAAATATGTGTGAATAGAGTGCTATTAATATATACTTGATGGATGACAATACAACTATGTGACAATATGATACAATACGAGTTATGTATTCTGAATAAAGATTTGAACATCACAATTTGAAAATTCACTAAACCTAAGTAAAGGATATATTCGTTGTGAAAATCTTAAATGATATAACTATCTTAATTTAGATTGTAGAAATGTCTAAGACTCCTTTTATCCAAATAGATTCTAACCAGATATATTTATTATTTTTGAATAAAATAAAATGAATGTTGCATTGGAAATTTTAAAAAAAAAATGGTATGGTAATCTGTCATTTTAAAGTTAAGAAAGTAGAAATCAATTATAGATGTTGATATTTATATTAATTAATGAAAGGTATTTTAAACATTTAATCAAGAAACTAACAACTACAAAATAAAAAATGACCTATATTTTTAGACAGACTAAAAAAGAAAAATGACTTATCAAACTTGATCGCAAAATTATTATTTTATGGAGTAGATGAGTAACTGGAAGGGAACACTCATCCAAGTCTTTTGGTGTCGCATTAAGGCAATGTTTTTGCTCTTGAATATCAAGTAGATTCCATCTCTTTGGACCTAACTAGACATCAGTCTTCATTCTCATCGTCCAGAAGCCAACGAAACATACCCCAAATAGGTATGTATATTTGACTCGTACAAAAAACTAGCTAGTGTAGTATAGTATATATAAGTGACTAAGTCCACTATAAGGTGTGTTTTTTGGAATAAACTATAGCTACTACTTATGCATTAAGTGTACATTTAGGTTTCCATTTATGTTCAATAATTGAACATTCAAATGTTGAAAAAAAAATGTTTGGTAAATATTAACAATTAGTATTTTAATTTTAAAATTAGCATTCAATATTTAGAAGATATAACTAAATACTAAAAACTAGTTTTTCTAGCCTTTGATTATAAAACCTGGCATTTAGATTTTTTTTTAGTATTAACATTATATTTATCATTATTTATTATTATATAAATTTGTATTTCGTATAAAATTAATTAAAATATGAAAATAATTTTTTTTATCATTTTATAATATAACTATTCATTCAATCGTTAAATTACCAAACACGTTATATATTGATTAATTACTTGCAACTAAATGCTAACCGTCGATTACTAATCGTTGACTCTCAATCACTACCGCTAAACTAAATGGGCTCTAAATATTTTTTGAATATTACACACATGGATCTAAACTAGCTATAACGCATATTCTCCACAATTATTGTTGGCCCTTGAGCATCAAGAAAAGGGTTGAATTAGTGGAAATTTTAAAAAATTTGGAGGAAAAATAATGAACTTGGAGATTAAGGAGAAGGAGAAGAGATGAACACACAATGTTTTATAGTGGTTCGAGTGTTAATGAACTCTACGCCTACTCCTCAATTCTTTACAATTGGGTGTTCTACTATCACTAAATGGTATTTTCAAGCTCACACCAAACTTGTACACTTTGTATTTTATGACTCACACACAGCCTTATAACTTGTGTTTTAAGGCTCACACAAGAAAATCTCTCAAGTGTTTTTCCAAAAGCTCACACTTAACCTGTATAAGAGTTTTACAGCTAGGCTAATTTTCAAACTCAATAATAATGGTGTTTAATACTTACACCTAACAATATCAACTCACACACAAAGAATTTAAGGTTGAGAAACAAAATTGCAATAGTTTGGCTATATTCAATGCTATTCTCTTGCATTCATGTTTGTTTGGTGGAGTATTTATAAGCAATAATCACTAAAGAGATGTTACAAATAAATTATGTCCAAATCTCTAAAGCAAGCTAGACAGATTTTGCATTAAATACCTATCAAACTAATTTTGTGGTCGTGACTAGTATGTTGTGATTGGAATTGCCATTTTGCACTAAGAAAGTTGAAATCGTGGTGGAGAACCTCATTTGTATCTAACTGCTAGTCCACATGGCATATTGTTATTGGTCTTTCAAAAAAAATAACTATTGCGCTCATCCAACAAACTAAAAGTCACAGTCATGATTTAAGTTCTTCTTGAACGTGACTATGACCGCTAGCGATCGCGACCGCAAATCCTTTTGTTTAGGGAAGCAGAAATTGCTTCAACAGGTTGCGGTCTCGAAAGCTATTTTACCCTCACGAATTTTGATATGTTAACGGTTATTTTGGACATCTGACAAGCTCTAGTTGTGGACTTGGTTCCCTCCATTCAATTACAAAAGTTGCAGTCGCAGCTGAAAATGCGAATGTTACCGCGAATTAGACTGTTTGAATATCATGTCTTTCTTGGCAAGGTCGTAGTTGCAATTTGCTCCGTGAATCCGTCTAGTTCAAGTTCATCCATTTCTTTCGCAATTTTGCAGTCGTAATTTATAGGTTCTTAACCGCGAATTGATATGTCTTTTACAATGTTTGAGATTTAAACTCTCATCCAACTTTTAATGCAAACCTATTTTAAAAACTGCAAAATTAATACTTAAAAAAAATGTTAAAACTTATCAATTTACATTGTCAAGATTAAAAGAAACCTTTGACCTAGGTTTGACTAACCTAGTCCAACAATTATACCAATACAAAACTAAAATTGAAATCCCACAAGAAAATCTGCATAGGAATGACTAACATTCATTGATATAATGTCGAATCAAAATGCGCAACATGGTGCAATTTTGGATTTCCAGATTAATGGACACGCAAATGTAGAAATAAATGCATTTATGGGCTAAAATTCATCCCTTCCCTATTATTAACTTTGTAACTAACCGTCATTGCTTCTATGGAACATCTAACCATATGACATCGTGTAAAAAAAAAACTAAAAATATTATACCTGTATTGTAATCTTTAATAGGTAGAACAGATAAACACCAACAAAAAAAAAATGTATGAAAAAATATCTTATACTTTCAAGCTTTTTGAAAATCAAGGTGAGATTAATTTAATCTTAAAACCTCGTTTGAAAACTCAGATTTTAAAAGAATTTAAATGAAATTGAATTTTATTTTAATTATTCTCTTATTTGAAAATATTATATTTACATATAGTTTAATTCAATTCTAATTTAACATTCATTTCATTTGCATAGAATTTGTTTACAAATAAAAGTTTTTGTTTGATATACTATAAAATAAAAATAAAATTCATTTAAAATGAAATGAATTATATTTAATTTAAGTATAGAATTCAATATATTTTATTTTTATAAAAATATTTTATGCTATTTTTAAAAATTTTTACTAATGTAAAAAATAAAAATAAATTAAAAAACACACACACAGAGAGAGAGAGAGAGAGAGAGAGAGAGAGAGAGAGAAGAGAGAGAGAGAGTGAAAAAATTGTTTCAGCTAACAACATTTTATCATAATGAAAAAAATTATAATTTTAGAATTCATTTTGAAATTTCTATCAACTTATATAAATTTTAATTTAGTTATAATCACTTGTAAAAATTTAATGAGATAAATTTTAAATAAATTTTCATTTACACTAAACACATAAATATAAATTTATAAAATAAATTTCATAACTATAGTATTCATTTATATAAAACACTTTAAATGAATTTAATTTTTTTATTTTAAGAAAGCAATTATTTAATGAAAAAATTAAAAATTTTTATTTATAATTCTATCAACTTAAAATTGATTCAAAATAAAAAAAAATTATTGCTCAAACAAATAAATTCTATTAATAAAATCATTTTTTTCTTTTGTTATGCATAATTTGTTCGAAATGTGGCATAAATGCTCTCCTAAAAGACGAGTTTTTATACCATGAAATCTTATCTATATAGTAATATAAACCAAAAGTCCATCACACATGCCTAAAAAAAATGCGCGCCTCTTAAATTAGATATGGTCATTTGTCTTTTTTTTTTTCAAGCAAATTTGCATCCATCACTTTATATTAAGTTATTTGTACTATTGATCGGATGGAGATGAAAAATCATTTCAGTAGAATTTTATTACAATTAATTATTTTGCTTGAAAATTCATTATAATCACTAAAAATACTTTTTTTGTAATAAACAAGATTTTTGTTCCACAAAAATCAATTTAGATATATATAATTTGTTTAATCTAATGAATATTTATATTATATTATATATAATATCAGAATATAAAATAAAAATATAACAATAAGAAAATATAATTATATTAAAATTTTCAATTAAAAATAAAACAATACGGTAATTTATGATTAATTATAATATCTTTTATATTTAGTATATAATTCTATAGTGTTTATCCATTTTAATATTACAAAAAAATTGACAATATCAAAATATTTATTATATGCCATTAAGATGTATGTCCATTAGTCAAATACTAGAAGTATATTAGTATTTGTCTGCAAATTTATTAGAATTTATTTACAGATTTATTACAAATACCTACATATTCATTAGTATTTATCTTTAGGTTCATTAAAACTTACCCACATGAATGAACTCTAGGTTCATTAATATTTAATTACAAGTTTATTAGAACTTACCTACAATTCATTAGAAATGAGTTGTCTTCTACATGTTACAAATGAAGTATTTGCCTAAATATTCATTACAAATGAACTCTAAGTCATTAGTATAGGTTTATTAGTATTTACTTACAGGTTCGTTGGAATTCATCTACAAGTTCATTAAAAATGAACTCTCAGTTCGTTACAAATAAATCTATCTTCTACAATTCAATTAGAATTTACCTACATGTTCATTAATAAAAATTAATACAAAATATAAAATAATATTTAATATAATAATATAATATAATATAATTAATTTATAAAATTTATAATATAATTAAATATAATAATATAAATTATATAAAATATTTATATAATTATAATAATAGAATATAATTAAATAAAGAATATAATTATATATAATATATAAAATTATAATATACAAAAACACAAAAATTTCATTTATAAGAAAATAAAAAAATGAAACACAAAAAAAAAAAAAAAGAAAGTTGTACACGGACAAAAATAAAAACACTTCTCTAGTATGTATTTTTTTCGTCTGTCACATGTATGAACACTTCTCTAGTATGTATTTTTTTCGTCTGTCACATGTATGATAGACCTCTAGTCCATATTACTATATAAATAAAGATCCATGATATAATTTACCCTAAAAATACCACTATTTGTTTATCCAAACACTAATGAAACTTTTAAATTTTTTTTTAAAATTCCAAATATTATTTAACCACTATTTGTTTATCGAAACACTATTGAAACTTTTACGGTTTTTTTTTTAAATTCCAAATATTATTTAACACTATTGGAACTCGAATTTTTTTGTCTTGAAAATGTCAAAATTCATTGCTGGATTATCCCTAAAACAATAAAGGACACTTGCTATTAGGTCCTCTGGCGAATGATGATGCTTCAGTAAATAAATATGGCATGGCAATTAGAATAGAAATTAGGATTTTGGTCTCAAGATGAGCGTTTGAAATTGACAAAAGATGGCTATAGCTGAATAGATGGCATAAAATTTCAACACCCGACATAACCTTTAAAAATGAGTCTTTTCCTTCAACCACCATAGTGTAACTCCATCAAGGTTAACTCTTCAAGAAAAATACAATGGGGGAAATTGTTAGATGCTAACAATGCACAGGGATTTAGTGGACCTTATACTGACACATTCATAGTATGGTTCGCCTGAAAGTGTAAAAATGAATCCCACATTCATGTGAGCGTGTTAAATACACCAAGTTCATCTAATAAATTCTCGTCGAATGGACGTAAAGTTTGTTTTTCATGCATATTGTGCAAGAAGCACAGTATATGGAACTAGAACCAATGGCAGAAGAATTCAATAAACGGAATAAATTAACACTCCAAATCAAAGATACAATGATTACAGAGAACTTGTGGAATGATGCACTATACATGCAACAATATCGCAGTTAAATGGAAAATAATGTTACATTATATATTAGCTATTGCTCTAAGGGAAGAGAAAAGCTACAAAATGGGTATTGAACAAGAAGAAAATCAGGAAATCCAACTACAGTTTTAATTACCTGCAACCTTGGGCTCCTTTCTTTGTTCTTGCATCACTTTTTCTTAGTATTCATCCAAATAACTATATAGCATTTCATCTTTTTTCGATTTGCGGCGACTAAGTAAGGCCTTGAGCAGACGTTTACTTTTGCTAGGGTATTGCTCAATGTCTTTGGTATTCTCCTTTTCAACTTGTAGACGCATAGAGGCTGATTTTCGAGGTTCTGAAGGACACTGGTAGAGCAAAAAATTTTAAAGTAATCAGCACACTTGTTTACTCCAAAAATTGATGAATGAAACTAATCTTTTAAAATAGTAAAAAATTTATAACATTTCACAACAATGTATTTATGCGGATTATCTGAGATTGCTTATCAACTTATAAAATTATGGATAAGGTATTTCATGCTCACCCGTTGTCTTGCAGCAGCAGAACTTGGAGTGGTAGGCCTACTGTTATTTGGTGGTGTTGACCTACTTGACACAGAACCAGAACGCAATAGTGGGAAACGATGTGGCGAAACAGTGCGCTTTTCTGATTTACAAGAAGGCATTATTAGTTGAAGATCAACAGTACATAAATAAAAATCCAGATTATTTCAAGGAAATGAGGGAGAAGGAAATATTAAGGTTTAAGGCATCTTATGACACAATATGAACAGGAACCTGATTCCTTTTTGGGCATGCCAGCTGTAAAGGAAAAGGTTGCAGATCGCCGTGGTGGAGGACGTGGAGAAAGTGAAGGTGAACGCCCTTTTCTGCATGGAACATAATTTCCAATTATTATCCTTCCTAAGTAGAAAACAAACTATTTGAAGACTAACAAAGATGTTCAGCAATTCTTTACCCGACCGAAGATGTTGGAGTCTCTGTGATTGTAGCTCGAACAGCTTTGGTACCAGAGCAGATGAAGAATCAAACTGTGATACAATTTACCCAAGAAACAAGAAAATGACACAAGTTATGAGGAAGTCCTTACCATTCCGGAATTGACGCCAATCATCTTCATCATCTAGACTGCATCCTATGTATTTTGATTTAGTGCGGATGGCTCCATGCATCGTCTCCCCAACTGAACATGAATTTGCAGGTTGTCAAAACCCAAACTTTAGCAAACACTACATTTGGCCAGTAATAATAGCAATGGTTATAATGAAGGAGACAAGTAAGTATTATTGCCTGGCAAGATGTACCGCTTATGGTACTTTGGAGTATTTATCACCAGTGATTGTTGGCTGAGGCCCTCATGATCAATGTATTCTTGGCAAGTTCGTAATCTCTAGCAAACCACAACAGGGAAAAAAATTGAAAAGATTCAAAACCCAGTGAATATGTCATGTATCAGTAAAAAGTAAGCGCAGAGAATGCTTTAACTCCAGAGCAATTCATCACCACACTAGTCTCTAGTATATTTAAAATTTGAATGGAACTGCTGCAAGAATAGAAGTCCTTAATATTCAGTTGCAATTTCAACTTTAAAATGCCAAGCCCCATGTAAGGATCTCCAAGTATGTTGATAGAAGAACAACCTTACAATTTTTAAATGCCATCCTGTATTTGACTATCTAAATGCAATTAATAATTATAAGATTCCATTCTTAAATTCAAGATTTAACAGTCCTCATGATTATGTGGTTGAATTTGAATTGGACTTTGGGAATTTTATCAGGATTGTGAAACATGGTCTATCCCAAAAATCTTCAGAATTCTCCTTACCAGAAGTCCACCGAACATGATCACTAACTTAGTGCACAAAGGTTTACATCATTATATTACCAGACATGTCTTCCGTTGCCAAAAATACTTTCAACAGAACCTGGAATTTTTTTTTTCATCCTTTGCAATTGAATATTCAAAATATCAACTTCATGAAGGAGATTCACAGACTTAAAGATTTCTACATAGTTTCACACATAAATTGGTTTTTCCCCCATATCTAAAATCATAAGTCCATGACAGGATCTAAACTTCACACATTTTAAAATTCAGCCGTACCTGTTCAACGCAAGAGACACGGAACTCTGTTCCACAAACTTCATCAACCTTCTCATCTAATAGATCATTGACCTTATATGTCACAGAACCCAAGTGATCCACAGTATTTACAAGAGCTTTAATGGCATAATCTTTCAAGGTCTCTACTACTCTGCATAGACATAGGATCTTAATTTTTTAAGGACCAGGAAATGAATACAAACAAAATATCAGTAATGAAAAATCCCAGCAAACACAACTCACATCTGTTTTTTATCATCATTTGTGTAGGATAGTTCAAAATACTCAGCTGCTGAGTACAACTGCATTCTCAGATTCTTCAAATCCTGAAATATATAGATGCAACAAAAAAAAAAAAAAAGAGATCACAAAAACCCTTTGAGGCAGTCTTATTGTAAGATACGGAAATTCTATATATATATATATATATATATGCAAAAGTACGACAACAAGATGGTTGCATGATGCATCCATGGGTACCTCTCAACCACAAGGCTTATGTAGAATCTTGAGAGAATTAGTTCAAAGTAAGATTTTTACTAAAGTATATAAGTAAATCTTGAGAGAATTACCCCGAATTAAGATTTCTACTGAAGTAAATTGCCTAAGAAAACTTTGAGTGCCAGAAACCAATCACAAGAAGCAGCTATAGATACCTAGAATAAATGCCATGATATGCACAAATTGAAGACCACAGTTTATCATGAGATCCAAAAATGGAAATTTTAGTTTGTTATTGCCAAACTCAAAAGATAGATTTGACTTGCTAGACGAGGAACTGGTAAATCAAATTTAAGCATAACCACCTTAAGACCATCAGAAAAGAGCAAGCTCTGCTGCATAGAGACCTCGTCATAATTTGATGCCTCTCTAGACACAGAAGATGCAGTCATTGTACCCTTAAGAGAAGAAAATTGCACTCAGAATCCTTATCTGTAGGAATGACAATAACCAAAGTTAGACCACAAGTAAGGAACAAGCACAGTCAAAAACAGGAAAACAAGACAAGTCTATTATCGATCCTTGGCTGAACATTTTATTCTTGAATTCCTCAAACTATATAAATCTAACTGCTTGATTCTAAGAGCTCATAATCAGAAACCCACTGAAGTCCAATGAATTATAAACTGAAAACCTCTCAAAATAATTGACCACCGTAGTTGTAAATGCAGCAAATATGTGAGTGCAAAGGCACAACCCATATATTGAGAGTTAAAAAGAGATTGTACCCAAAATCAAAAACTCTATTTGAACACTGATAATTTTAAAATTCAAACACTTTACAGAATCAAGAATAAGAGAAAGAGAAACAGAATCATTGAACGCAATATTTCCTGACGAGTCACAACTAAAAAAGAAACCAAAAGCACCTATATTCGAAACAAGATTTAGCATATACAAGCATAAAATAAGCCAGACACTACTTTTCCAGGCCAACCTTCTGCAACTACTGAAAAAAGTAAAAATACATTGATAATTAGAGTAGATGCTCAAAATTCTTAACGACTGCAAGTAACCTTTTTTTTTTTCTTCTGAATCTTCACTAATACTCCAATTAAATCAAATAAAATAAACATACCTGAAAAGTAAGTCTCAACCAATCCTTAAAAGAACCAAAAGCTGAAAATTTTTCTATTCCCTCTGTCTGATTAATCAATAAATGAACAAAAAGAACCTATCTTTGACATGGTTTTTCTCAACTAAACCCAGTAGTTCCATTGGACTGAACTCAGTAAAGGTAGCTACTTTACCGCCTTAACTTTAACTTTACCCTTATCATGACAATAGACAGCAGATGAAAAGAATTGGGTTTGCAAGTAAAATTAAATGGACTAACCTGATCCTCCTGTTGTAACACAAATTCTAATGTTAGTTCTCCGCAGCTGAGACTACAGGCCAAGACCCATCTCCCCCATTTAAATTGATTCACTAGCCAATGTGAAACCTACGTTAGGAAAAGGGCCAAATGCCAAATAAAGGACAGAAGCAGGAAAGTAGGCCAGAATGAATGGACAGAGGAAAACTGTAAGTTTGGTGTAAAGATTTTTGACTAAACAGAAGCCGACAAACAGTTATGTTAGAAGCGAGTCATTCAGAAAGCTCCCTACATGAGCACCATGAAAAGGAAACAAAATTATAATTCTTGAGTTGTGAGAGAAGAAGAAGAAGAAGAAACATAGGTAGTAAGCACATCTTCTATAAGGAATCCAATATTTTGAGAGGAGAAGTATACTCCTTTAGGAAGCATAAACTGGCCATAACAAATCATTTGAGGCCATTTTAAGTGGAACCCACTTTTTTTTTTTTCTGGGTATTTTAATAGGTCCTTCTTTCTCCTTCTTGCTCAGTGTTTGTAATGGCAGGCAGCTAACTCTTTTCACCTCTAATTACGGAGATAACTGATATGTTGATTTTAACCGTTCGATTAAACCTATCAACCATCAACATTTTAGGTAAACATGTCAAAAAGGCTGGCAGTTTTGAAGACTCTCAATGCCCTTAGAAGGCACGCGAGGCTGGTGTATATACTAAGCACACCCACGCGCCCAAATTCTTGAACCAACATGAAAATTTTGAGATAGTAGCTAAATTGATTGTTTGGCTTGAAAAAAAAAAAAAAGGTAAAATCCATGAATTGTTAAAATTTTCTTGTTAACTACAATCTCTCATAATTTTTCATTTTTAAAATCTCAATTGAGATTCCTTGTATTGAGATAAACATGATTAATCACATTTAAGATTCTAAATTATCGCAAAATTAATGATTAAAATTTATGTTTATTTATAATAATTGACTTTTCAAATTTTTAAATTTTCTTGTTAAAAAAATCTCACCAATTTAATTTTAAATAAATGATTTAGATCTACAAATATGATGTAATGTTTCTTTAAATATAATCTACAAATATAATCAAACATGTTTATTTAAATATAAGGACATTTAAGGTGAAATATTGCAAAAATATCTCATTTGAGGAATTCTTTGATTGATTTATTATTGTAAAAATACTTTTCAAATCTATGAATTTAATCTCTATATAGGGAAATTATAGGAATAGAAGGTGTTGTGGCTGCAAGTATGAGATTTACCCTATACGGTTTCAAGAAAATCTATACTTATGTAAATAATAGGC
The DNA here is from genome assembly GCA_949677035.1 of Omphalea diandra. Lineage (NCBI taxonomy): Eukaryota > Viridiplantae > Streptophyta > Magnoliopsida > Malpighiales > Euphorbiaceae > Omphalea > Omphalea diandra. The sequence continues at coordinate 24,677 of CATIWR010273357.1, forward strand.
ATTATTTTTCAAGTCACTTAACACAATCATATTTTTTAAAACAAATGGCGGGTGTGTATAGAATTTTTGTTTTGTTTTTGCTTTTAAAGATATTTCCTCTAATTGAAGTATTCAATAATTTGTTTAATAAAATTATTAAGGAGAACGTATGAATTATTGAAGAGAGCGTATGGATTATAAAATGTGACTTTCAATACAAATTATTTATATATTTTAAACTTTTTGCAATATAAAATCATATGAAGAAGTACTTTTTAAAAAAAAAAAAATTATAGAACTTCGCATCCCTTAATGAATCAAATTTGAAATTCAAACTACTTCTCAAAAAAAATTTAAATTTAAATTTTTTTGTAATAATTAATTTGGTATGTTTGGATGAGCAGCTGCTATCAATTGTTAGTGGTTAGTTGTCAAAGAAAAGTTATTTGCAATTAGCAATCCTTACTAAGGGCATCTCCAATCTTTTACTGTAAAATTTACAATAAAATACAGTTTTTACAGTAAATTTACTTCAACTCATGACTCTATTTTTAACTTTAAATGAATATTTTTGATATATTTCTTCTTACAACTCATTTAATATTTCTTTTTATTAATATTATATTATTCATATATTTTACATATTACACCCATATTTTATTTCACACTTATCATTATATACTCATATATAAATTTTTAATAGATTAATACATTTTACACATTTCACACTTATCATTATATACTCATATATAAATTTTTAATATATTAATACATTTTACACATTTCACACTTATTATTATATACTCATATATAAATTTTTAATATATTAATACATTTTACACATTATTTTATTTCTACGCTTATCATAATATAATATTTGTATTTTTTGTAAAAAACATATAATATATTAATATCGACAAAAGACATTAAAAATAGATTTATTAATTAAACATAATATATATATATATATATATATATATATATATATATAGAGAGAGAGAGAGAGAGAGAGAGAGAGAGAGAGATTAAAATTAGATATTACACTCGATGTGGTATTTTGTGTATTTTAATGTTGTATTTTAAATTAGTTATCATATATTTAAAGAGTGTTGTCCCTATGCGCTAAGAAGAGGGGTTAAATTGGTGAATAAAAATTTCAAAAACAAAGATAAAGGAGAGAAGAAAGAGTAGAAGAGAGACAATCAATTTATAGTGGTTCGAGTATAATTGACCCTACGTCCACTCCTCAATTAATCAATTGGGTATTTCACTATCTCAATGGTGTTTTCAAGCTTACACCCAACTTATACAACTTGTGTTTTGATGGCTAACACACAACTTTACAATAATGTGTTTTCTAGGCTAACACAAAACCTTACTCAAGTGTTTCACTAGGCTCACACTTAAACATTTCTTGAAGTGTTTCTACATGCTAACACAAAACCTCACTACTTGGTGTTTAATGCTCACACCTAACAATTACAATTTTATAAAGAAGATGAAGAAAATGAGTAGCTAAGTTGAGAGCTTTAATCACTTGTAATAAATTCCTTAGCAACCTTATTCATAGCTGTTTGGTGGAGTATTTATAGTCAAACTTCACCAAAGAGACTTGCAGATTATAGCTTATCAAATCTTTGAGACATGTTTGACAGATTTTGCATTAAATACTTGTAAGGATGAAATCATGGTCGCTACTGTATTTCGCAGTCGCAAAATCTAAATTCTTCAAGGGAAACCCCGTTTGTGTCTAACGGCTAGTCCACGTGGCAACTTCTTATTAGTTTACCAGAAAAATATAGTCGTTGTCTTTTACTTACTTTCAGAAGTCGCGGTCGCGAGTTTTCTTGCACAGGCTGCGACAGAGGACGCGAATCCATTTGCTAAAGTGGTCAACTTTCTTCCACAGGGTCCACGGTCACTACCAACAAGATGCCTCCGCGAAATTTGACTTTCAACAGTCTTCTGAGACACTTGTCAAGCTGTGGTTGTGAACTTGCTTCCCTATTGAGTTACTTTGAAATTCGCGGTCGCGACTAAAGCGTGACTTTCACCGTGAATTCGTCTGTCACATTTTAGCTTCTTCTTTTCCAAAGGTCACGGCAGAGAATGGCTCCACGATTCCGCCTGCTTGAATTTCAGCATGTCTTAACATGAATCGCAGTCACGAATCCTAGATTGCGGTCGCGATTTACATGTCACTTTGGAGTTTATCAACTCTTTGCATTTCTTCTTGAGAGATTGATTCATTTCTGTAAAATCAACACTTATTTGAAATATTAGTGATGATCAATCTAGTTTGTCAAGATCAAAAGAGGTTCTAAACTTAGGATTAATCATCATAGTCCAACAAAGAGTTTTATTAATATTAAAGTGATATTTGATGGTTTTTAAATTAATTATCATAAATTTAATTTTATAGTTATTTTAGTTTATTATGTCTTATTTTTTATTTAAGTGAAAAAAATTGATGAAATTTTGTGTGAAATTATTACAAAATTCTAAATATAATTTACATGTGGACTAAATTGAATATTATATTTGGACTAAAATGTAATTTATGTATGGAGAAAGATGGATTTGTAAGATATTAAAATAATAAAAAAAAAGTA